>VZTT01058351.1:19368-39316 GCA_013400855.1 Buphagus erythrorhynchus | reverse complement strand
TTTTTGTGTGTGTGTGTTTTTGTTTTGTTTTGTTTTTGTTTTTTTTTTTTTTTTTGGTTTTGGGTTTTTTTGGGGGTTTTTTTTTGGTTTTTTTTTTTTTCAGAGAATTGTCTTTAATACACCCACAAAAATCTATGGGGGAAAAAAAAGAGATAAAATCATTCAGTAATGAGACTCTATTGAATAGAGATGGGTAAGAGTGAGTGAGAGGAACCTGAAAGAATATTAAAGGAATGAAAGATACATACATCCTACCTGAAAAACTATAAAAAGCAAAAGGGGTATATTATTTTTTTCCTGAAAGAAAACTAAGTGTTTAAGAGGAATGATGAAAAATTCTCCTGGAGAACCTACAGAAAACCTGCTAGATTTCATTAGCAAGCTTGGATCCTATGGTCGTAACTTCTTCAATATATTTAAAATGAAACATCTTTTAAGAAATTGTTTGAACCAAGGTTGTTGAAGTCAGCCAGTTTTGCCTTTTGGGAACTACTGACTACTCAAAAAAAAAAACTTCCTTCTTTATAGCTGAGATTATTCTATCTTGTGGGTCTGGTGCAGACATGCTTGCCCTTCCAGCAAGGAATGCACTTGACTTTTCCAAATTTTGACTTTTGTTTTAGCAAAACAGAAGAGTTTTCCTAAAACCTGAAACCAAATGTATATGGTTGTCAGATCTGGTGTTTCCTTAAGAAAGGTCCTTGAACTTCCAAACAGTCACGTGGGATTTTGACCCAGAGGGAACACAATTAGGTATTTATCCATAGGCTGCTTGTGGTCTTTCTTACAGGTTAGGAGCTAGCAAATACCAGATTTCCACCAAAAACAAAGTTAAAACCACAGCAGATCATTTTATGTAAATTTGGACAACACAAAAATATGCAGATCTTGAACTGGTCTATTTAGGAATAAAATTAACTTATGATGCTTTTCTGAATCATCTGCTCTGCATTTAGATGGTTTTACTTTTGAAATACACACAGAAATAAATGAAAGATTCACAAAAGAGAGAAAGAACTGGTTATGTGTGCCACTTGGGATGGATCCTTAAACTTCTTTGGGATATAAATAATTGAATACTAGCAATATCAGGGAGGGTGGGGATGATGGGTAGTATAACCTTTCAGTGAAGATAGGAGTATTGCTGTCCCATTTGCATATGATATTAAGTAATATTAAGTGTAACACAACAGGAGAGAATGGATATCCTGGGATAGACTGTTCTATTGGTCTGGTAATTAGGGCACTCCAGGGTAAATACGAGTGTCTTGATTAAGATACCTGACATGATTTGGGCAGCTGGAAAAAGAGAATTTCATTTCATCTTTCAAGAAATAGTTATTCAGAAAACTGAATTACAGGATCTCCCAGAGAGTACAAGAACAAGAGGAAGGGGATAGAGATGGATAGATATGTTTTCTATTTAAATATTTTTTTAACTTAACTGGAAGCATTTGCCAATTTCTAAGCATTTCCATCAATAATGTCAGATCAACTGAATAAGCAATTTGGGGAAATAAACTAGTTACTAAAAAAGTCCAGTTACTCTGGTATACAAAACAGTTCAATTTTTCTGACAGCCCTGTCAGTAAACCAGTCCCATTCTATATATACAAAATCTCCTTTCCAGAAAATCTTAAGCAGTTTTATTGCCTCAATCTCATCTGATGTCCCTGGTTTCTAATAATTAATTAATTAATTTTTTTGACAAATAAGTATTTTTAAGCTTCTCATTATGTGGATCTACAACTAAACACCAAGTGTTTTGGCTTTTAGCTAAGTATCAGTAAGCAGATCAGAAAGCATCAGGAAAGGCTGGATTAATTAAATACAAGCTTTGATCTCTTTCTCTTTTCTCTGCTATGTTTTTAAGTAGTCCTTTGGGTTTTGGTTCATTACTAGGTTTTGTTTGTAGATAAGGTTAAGGGCTAATGTGCAAGGTATTTGTACAAAAATGGTTGCGCTCTTGCCAAGTGCATTAAGTGCTTTGGAGGATTTATAAAATGTTTAGTTACAGTGCCCATAGCTACACACATTTTGAAAGCAATGTGCAAGTGCCATACAGACAATTAGTGAATGATAGTTTTTGCCTCAGCTCACAACAAAGCATGACTTTGGAGCTTCATCTTTATTTTTAAAGGTGTCTGAGACATGTTAGTATACATTGCTATACTACATTTGAAAAAATAACACATGAAGATAGTAGCATACACTGATTTTTTGTTTGTTTTTAAACATTTTTTTCCCCAAAAATAATTGTTTATAGTCTTTGAGTGATGGAAAATATTTAGGTTGGAAAGGCTCTCTAGAAGTCATCTGGTACAAGCTTCAGCTGAAAGCAGGGCATTGGACTGGGTTAAACAGGGCCCTGTCCAGGCAAGTCTTAATTATCTCCAGCAAAGGAGATCCCACCACTCCTCTGGAAACCTCTTCCAATGTTTAACTGTTCTCACAGTACATAACTTTTATGTAATAGCTCAGGTTCCGCATGTTGATTTTTGCTCTGTCACTTTCCTTCCTTTGGGAAAGAGTGCTTACATCCTCTGTGTGACTACCTCTCTAAGGTACTAGAAGGATAATTTATACTGCTCCAGTCCCATTTCAGCTGTTGGCTTTTTAACATTTTGTTTTAACATCTGGCATAGTTTAGTTTAATCTTAATAGAGTAGATTATTAATGATTACGATGCTCACTAAAACCAAAACTATTAAATGGAGGGAAGAGTCAGGTATCCCCTTTGCCATTTATAGAAATAATTCATTTCCTATGCCAGGGAATAAAACTGCAGGGGATCAGAAACTTGTTCTCCACTATATCATCTGCTTTCTGGAAAGAGAAGGAAAAGTCCATTGTAAGGCACCCTTACTCCACCTCTGAATTTAAGCAAATTCTAGCTCAAAGAAATTCTTCTTGCAGACACGATGGTGTGACAGGTGACTCTGACTTAGTGCTGACCATGTCACTTTGCATTAGAAAATACAGTGTGACTGACATGAGTGATATAAAATGTCAAGTAAGACACTTGTCAAAAGAGGAAAAAATTTGGACCTTTTCTGTCTAAATGTAGCAAAAGAAACTGTGTCTTAAAACCAAGTTAGGCACCCTGAGTTTTGTTTGGTTCTCTTTTTCTTCCCACTAAAGGTGACCTAAGAATATTAACTTCTAAATAGTTACAAAGGTTTTTATAAATTTATACTGACAAGCTCTCTCAGTGATGATCAGGAGCAGTCTTCATCAGGAGGCAAGTAAGGGGACTTTCACTCACATTTCCTCTGTGTATACCTGAAATCACACTTTCCTGCTCTGAAGGTAACAATTCCTGCATTCCTAATGGTGCCCCATAGATTGTCTCCAGCTCATTCCCATATGAAGAGTCATAGGAAAGCAACAGAACTGTGCAGCTACCTTAATTTCCCACTTCTCTCATCCCTACTGTTCCTATCAGCAGGAAAGCCTCCAACACTTGGATAAGATGCATAACAGAGTTTCTGTGCCTTACACTGTGATTTTCTGTATAAACCCTTGGACCAGTTTCATCTCTGTAAGGAGATAATAATTCTCAGCATGTGACAGCACTTGATCTTACACAGTGTTGTAGTCATGGTTTTCAGTATCAGATTGTGGTCTTGTCAGGTGCACTTTTAGCCCTGTGGAAGAAAAATTGTGTCCTAGACTTTAGGGTATATAACAAGCAGATTATTTAAAATGAAGGTGAAGTCATAGTTATACAATACAAGTAAAAGAAAGTAAGATTTTTATTACCTGGAAAATATTTATTGGCTAAACAGCTCTTAGAGGGTTTTATTGTTGACTTTGGGGAAGCTGGACTATGGCAAAGGTGCATGTCCACAAGGAAGTTTCCATTTAGATATTCTGGAAAGGAGTTTTCCATGGCTGCTCTTGCTGTGCAGTACAGATTCATTCTTCAGTGCATCCTGCAGGTCTGCCCTAACTTGCTCTGAGATTTGGCCCAGACACACAACTTCCTCCATAAACTCTGGTTTTGATTTGTGGATTAGATTTGTGTGTTAGATTTGTGGACAGACTTGTTGACTTCCAAACAAGCAGTAGAAGAGGTTACTGCGTATTAGGACACATACACTTGCACTCCTCTTTACATGAAAACACTCTTCATAATTTTAATTTATGAATCATTTTAATACTACATAAAATGAAATTTTGAAAGATATATTTTGTTTGTTAGCTAAGTGCAAATAAAAACAGTGATTTGAAACAAAGCCACCTGCTTCTCTCTGGTGTTTATGAACATAAATGCAATTAAATTGTTTTCTGGGATGCTTTCTACATAGTAATGCCTTTGTGCCATGATATAGCTACATAGATTTAGATGTAAAATTTAGTGGGAGGGAAGGTGGTCTATGACAATAAGGCTGTTATGTGGCACAACTTAAACTATTTTGGTTACTATACACTATATCTGCAGCAGATATAAAGTGATGACAAGGAGTACATATAGATCTCAACTCTTCCCCTATTTCTTCTGCCTGCTGAGGACTCATCTCAAAAAAGAATAGGCAGCCAGATTTGCCAAAATCAGTAAAATAAGATGTATGAATTATGCTGCCTTCCCAAAGCTTAATACTAGTATGGCATAGGCTGGCTCATCATGCTTAAAGATAAAATGTACAAGTACAAATTAGGGGGTGATGTAGCCAAGAGTGGCCCAGGTTAGGAGGCAGAACTCTTTCAGCTATGAAATACAAACTGTGTACTATAAAAGGATCTTTGACTTCTGGCTCAAAAAACCCGACCAAAATTCTTGGAGGAAGGAGAAAATTTTGAAAATACAAACACTGCTACCTCCTTCATTTGGGCTGGACTGTTGACTGACATCAACATCCTGACCCATTTCATATACTAGATGTTGAAGCTTGATTCTTCATTGCAGCTTCTTTCTTTCTTGTGTTCCTTACCTCTCGAATATTACAATTTTCAGCAAGCATTTACTTATCTCTTTTTGCTCTTCCCTGCTTCCTCTGCACAAGGATTCTTTTATAGGTCAAACAACATAATGTACTGTGGTGCTTCAGCAACCCCAGCTGTGGCTCCATGTGTTCCATACCCTAAATAAAACACGTAAGGCAAGTCCTTAGGTTACGCAGTTAAATATGTGCCATCAATCCTTACCATGCTGGGGTGTATCTGTCATATACAGTGTTACAGACCATGGTAACAGCCAGCATCTTTCAGCTAGGATTATGCAGCAAGAATAATAAAATATACAAATATATATTTTTTACACTTTTTGCCACAAACACATAAATCTTTTAAGGACATTAACGTTAGGTGTGGAGTAACTTGTAAAGTATGATATCTAGAGAGAAAAAAAACCATTATTTTTCTCTTCAACACATGAATGGATGCTGTTGCTAGCAATTTTAAAGAGATGACAAATATTCTCAGAACTGGAGCAAAAAGACCCAGTGTTCTGGGCTGCAAAATCTTCTTTCTCTGTAAATGCATTTTATTAGAAGGGATTGTGGGATGGTAAAGGGGATGGCAGTGTAAAGGTTATTTAGAGAAAGGGGAGTAAAATGTAAGTAATTTACATTATGCCATAAAATAGGCTTTTACAAACAGTTGGCTACAATGGTTCAAGAAATTACATAATGCTCGTGCAATCAGTTGCATCAACCCCCAAAAGCTGTTCACTAACCATGAGTGAAAAAGGGAAAGATACTCAGTTGGAAAATGAAGGAAAATGCCAACACATTTCTCAGTCATTTCAGACGTTAAAGAACTACATGTTTTTGCAGCATATGTTCCCATGACCTTTATAGCATGGATTGAAGGATATTTTCATAGGATGTCAGAATGTTCCTCATAAAGGAAGAAATGACATATTTTCAACCTGCCCACCTTCTGAATTGTGAAGCAGCATATCACTGGAGGACTAAGAGCACAGGCTGTACCCTATATAACAGAAATACAAATCCTATTTGTCATGAGCCTCTCCACTATGGAAAATAGGTCATCCTTAAGCATTAGGATTAGGGTTCTGTAGACCTGTTTTTATCCTTGATTCTGCACCTTAGTCCTTAATTTGTCAGCAAGTCATTTTTACTCCTCTGTGTTCAGAAGACTAAAGCCATGGTGTTTGGTCACCCCTTAATGCAGTTCAAATCTTAGGCCATCTTCTGCTGTTTGGAGAGGATCTAGCACAGTGTGCCCCTGATTCTGTTTGGGTCATGTATGTGCTACAGTAACCATTATCCATGCGGTATTGTTTCTGGATCTGTCTTTGCTGGAAGGACAGGCATCGGCTTAGGGCACACATGGTAAGCTTCAGGCATATAAGAAAGGGAGGAAGTTCTTCTGTATACATGAAAATAATTAAGCAATTACATGTGAAAGATGAAGATACAGGAGAGTGAATAAAGAAGGCAGGAGCTTGAAGGCACAGGCATAGGAGTCATTCTTACCCAATATCCAAGCACCAACTGAGTTTCAGTAGCTGGTCATATGGATGCAGTTGGCTCTTGGCCCTGGAGAGGTAAATCCTTCTTTTGGTTGTTGGGATTCTTTCTAACAATACAATGGAGTTACATTTGATCCCAAATTACCAAATCAATTAAAATAAAATAACAAAAAAAAAAGGTAGCAATATTTAGATTAATAAAAGTTGATGCAACAAGGAGGTATAGAAATACCCTCCTTTTTCTTAGCCTTTAGAATTCAAAACTGGAGACTCTAAAACTGAAACTGTGTTTTAAATTATCAACTGTTGGGAAAGTTTTGCTAAACTCTAGCTTTTGGTGTATGCAGTTAGCACATGGAAGTATTGGTCATATATTTATACATTGAATAATTTATGCATTTATCTTCTGTATCATGCCAGTAAAGGAAATGAAGAACACACATTCTGTGGAATAATACAAAAAGCAGTTTTGTCCTAGACTAGATGAAAACATTTTTTTTCTAATATAAACCTAAAGAAAAAGAATACTCTTATGGAAGTAGAAGGGGAAATGGGATATTCAGTGGTTTACTTCTGACAATGGCTTCTGCACATCCCACTCAAGGCAATATAAACTCTGCTTATGCCTTCAGAATTGTGATGGCAATAAGCTGTGATGAACCTTTAGTGTCACACACGGGAAGTCAAGACTAATTCTTCACTTTGAAAACTGTGGGCCTACAGATGGGCTGACAGTCTGAAAGGCAAATTTCCTCAAAATTCTCTGTTTTACTTATCCTTATCTCTAGCTTTTCTGTTTTAAACCCTTTTTTTCTCTTAATTACATGAGGTTTTCATTTAACTTGTAATCGTATAAAGATGGATGTGTTTTTTTGAGCTAGGTTCTGGAGCCCAATTACTTTCCATTTTAGACTGAGTAGTTGGTTATCTCTAGGATTGGAGACCAGAATAAGTATCTTTTCTATGTTACTTTGCAAAAAGATATGGTTTCTGATTAAAATAATGTGCATGTTCTCATAGTATTTTTCCTGATGCCTCTGAGTTTCCAAAGAAAATAATTTTACCACACAGTGTTCCATGATTGTAGACAATTCTCAGATTTAGTCAGAGAATATTCACCACTGTATGTGAGGTAGCACTTAAAGACTGCCCAAAGAGGTGAATTATTTTTTTAGGGGGAGAAACAAGCAAACAAGCAAAATCCCCCCAAACAACCCCCCAGCCTAATTTTAAACTAGGTGTTTCACAAGATTGCAATACGTTTGGTCTCCTTGCTATCTTTGTGGAAGTCTGGGACACTGAGAGACAGTTTGTGCCAATATCAAGAGTAGATCTGTGAATGAGAGGGATTTATGCTCAGTATGGAGTGACAAGTTTCTAGAGTCTTCCCAAGATTAATTTCACACCTCATTATTTCTTGTGGACGGGTTGTCCAGAAAAGGCTGAATCAATGCAGTGAGATAGACTGTGTGGTTGAATAGGAACTCCATTCTTACTCTGGACCAAAATGAACCAACAACTGCTTTGATGTACTCTTGCTGACTTACACAATGGTGTGTGACTCCCCATGAAATTAGATTGGGCTGAAGCTGGCCCTTAGAAAATTTAAAAGGTTTGTACCCTCCCATATTTAAAAAAAATGGATGAAAGTCCATTTTCTTAACTCCTGGCATTAATTGCTGTCATCACCATATTTAAAAATGAAATGTCAACAAAAAAACCATGATAGTATCTTAATACAGGAAAATGTACTTTCAATAGTAAAACTACATGAAAGACATCTCTGCTCCATCTCTTACCAGCTGTGACTGTCAGCACTTTGCCCTGGTTTTTACAGCTATCATATCTGGCTAAAGAGGTGACTTCTATTAGGACATCTATCATGGAGAGAGGTCAGGTAATAGTTGCCAAACAGGTATGAAGCAATTACTCTCATGTCTCTTGACAACCATATTCAACTTCTTCCATCAGCAGACATTAACAGGCTACTCCATATGTGTCTGGATAATAGAGTAGGAGAGCAGTAAGTATCTAGTGGAGAGGACATGTTAAAGGCTGCCAATTTTTAGGATTGATGGAAGACCCTCTCAAGATCATTAGTGAAAGAAGATCTTGAACTTCTTCCCCAGTTTCTTTGTTCTGTATAATATTTTTTCCTTAGTGAATACTGAGAATAACTCTTCAAAGCCCAGTGCAGTTATGCTGTGATTCTCAGTCTGGTACTGCACAATCTAGCTTACATCTGAGGCACTATAACTGTATTAATGCAATGCTCTGCCCCAGCTAATAAACTCTGAGCTAGCTCATGCTTCTCAAAATAGTGCTGTAAAGCATCTAAATATTTACTTGTGAGGAAGAAGCTGGTGTACTGGAGGGCCATGGCCCTGCTTTCCACTTTTCCCATTAGTACCATCCAATTACTTACATTTGCCTGGGCACCTGACAGGGTTGCAGCTACTTAGCTGGCTTTGTTCACTTGGAAATTGTGAGGAGGAAGTTTTGGGTAAGCACTATACAAACAGTGAGCGTAGAGATAATTTGCAATGTAGATAGACATGTACCATATGGATAGACAAAACAGATGGTGGGTGAGGGAGGAGGAGAGTTAGGAACAGAAGCACAGAACAGTGAACAGATTTCCTGCCAGTTGTCCTAGAGTCTAGTACAGGGTCAAAATTAGAGCCCAAATTCCTTGGCCTGAAGGCTGGTTTCTTACCAGTATTGCTTAAGTCAGGGAGCATTCTTTTTTTATTCCCTTAACTCATTTGCTCACTTTGAGTATTGCTGTTACCTCCCAGAGAATTTAAACTGAAGTTTGTCTTTATGTCCGAAGAGTTTAGAGATTTTCTATTCACAGTGGTTCTCATCAGGAAAGGTCAGAATAAATGACATTTTTCGTAGTCAGTCTAGTTTAAAACCTAGCTGTGGTTCATGCATAACAACAGCAACAATTTGCATTTATATAGCACCTTTCATCCCTTAGGACCTCACAGTGCTTTATAAACCATATGTGGGAATAACTTCACTGAAATAACAGTTGAAAATCCTCCTTGAAGTCCTGCAGCCTGGGGGATAGCTGAGGGGCAGCATAAAGTCCAGCACTGCTACACAGTCCATAAGGGAAAGTATTGGGAAAGTGCTGTTTCTCACTACACAATCCTGCTAGACAAAGGGAAAACAGAGTTAAATTGCAAGGAGAAAATTTGGCTTGAATGCACTTTGAGAGGACATTATCCCCACAGAAAGAATTGTGATAAAATTTCATGATCACTGGTCATCAGGGCTTTGTTTTTTCTGCTGCTGCTATAGGATACCTCTGACAGTACAAGACATTATTGTACTGGCTCAGTGGGTGAACATATCCATGTATTTCACTGTTCACACTGTCCCCAGTCAGTGTATGTATTTAGGTTAGAAGCTTCCTAGCAAACTATGTTTGGTAATACATATGGTCCCAATATCAGCTGAACCACTCTCTGCTTCAGTCTGACAATATTAGCATGGAGTTTTTCTGGTTACACTGTGCCTTCTCCTCCAAAACCACCCCACAACCAAACTTTTATAGTCATACACATTCTGCTTACTTAGAGTGCAATGATCTAGGTACTGAGATGAAAGTGTTATCTACCAGAAGATTTACAATAAACAGAAAAAATTCTGTTAAGTGTGTTTGACTTAATCAGATAAAAATGTGCATGGTTCTCATTACTAAATTAATCACTTCAGCTACTGAAAAATAAGTTACATACATCCCCATACTGTCCTTTGGAAGTGATAAAGCAGTGAGGAGCAAAGGATACAATGGCAGAAAGGCTTTCTGTGATGTCAACTTGTCCAAGTGCTTTTCAAGGTGAGCATGAGGATACTATATTTTTTTTTGGTGTTATTTTCACTGAGTCATAGGAAAAATGAGTTTAGAGATGAGTATGGCCTATCAGATATGCCATTAAGTTTGCCATTGTCCTAATCACTGGACGTACAATTCCTGTTAGGAAGCAGGCAGGGTTTAGTGTACAGTGTGAATCAGAGGGAGGCTTGTACCCTCCAGCATTCAGTGAGACCAGCAATAGTACAGCTCTTTTTTAACCTCTCAGTCATCTCTGAGGGCACTCCTCACGCTGTCCTCAAGGATACCTGTGTCTGATTGGCCTCAGCAGGAGCTGGTGGTACTCACCCTCTGCTCTCAGTGCTGTACTGGGATGGGCCACCCCATCAGGGCTGATTCATCACTGCCACCTTGGTCATGGCACTCTGCAGGGAACTATCGAGCCATTAAAACCCATAGTGATGATATAAAAATAATATTCCCCTGAGGACATAATTTGTTTTACATGAAAGGAGGGCTGACAAATGCCCCTGAGAAAGCCTATTATTGTTACTGTTAGAGTGCAAAATTGTAATAACAGTCTGAGAGGAAACTGGCTGCTTAAATGACAGGTTACCAAACCTTCCTCCAATCACAAAGTGCCTTCTTTTTTTCCTAGTATTTTATATTTTACTACTATGACCAGAGGAACTCTTTGTAATAAGGTATTTAGTTCTTGTGACTAATTTGGTCAAAGAAAAATAAATGCCTGTAACCTATTGTTATTCAGCGCTGTTTTACTTAAAACATATTTCACTTAAGAAACACCTGAAAAGCACTTTTCTCCCCAGCACTGCCTTTAAATAAATAATTTTTAGTAGAAGTGTGAGTTTAGGTCACTAAGTTGTGTGGTATTGTTTCAGTTACTTGGCTGGATGATTGAAAATGAGTAAAGTTGAAAGAAGAAGACTTCAGTATGGAACAGAAGATAAGGGAGAAGATAGATGTCTATAAATTGTAAGAGGCACACAGAAAAATGGAGAATAAAATAATGGAACTCTTTGCCATAGGGTGTTGCATAAAATGAAAATTCCTATGGGTGCTTAAAGTAAATGTGCAAGCACATGGGAGTAAGAAAACAATAAATAGGTATCCCCATACACAGGTGTGTCTCATTCACTTCATGAGGTCCCTGAGCTACAAAACACAGTGTGAGAGCACAGTCTGAAGGGTTGTCACCTCAAACTTTTAGTGTTCTTGTCCTCTTCTCTTGGCTTTGCCACTGGTCAGATAGAGACAGATTACCGGGCTAGCTGGATCTTTGGTGTGGCCAAGTGTCTTGCTCTTCATTTACTGAATTCCAAGTTGTCCAGACAAATCATTCCTGCCTGTCAAATTTGCAGGTGCATGTTGTATGAAGCATTGCATGACTTATGCTCTCTATAAATGTTAAAAGTATATGGAGAAAAAAATTGTTTGTATGCTTTACAGGGGGAGACTGAAAGACAGAGGATTCTTGATATCCTGGTCTAACTTCATCATGGTCCCTTGTGCTGCCTTTAAAGCAGGTGAGCTGAATCTGATGTGAATTGAGGGTGGCACAAGAGTCCTCCCACACTGAACTGGCTTTGAAAGTCGCAGTCAGAACGGGAGGAGTGAGTGTCCCCAGGCTGGATTCTGACCTGGAAAACACCTCTACTGCTATTTCTGGATATGGAGTAGAGGCAGAGCCCCAAGATAAATCAGTGCTTCAGAATATGATTGGGAAGAAAGTTCCCTCCTTCTTCCTTGGTACCTTCCCAAAGGGATCTAAATGCTTTGACTAGCTCAAGGGATGCCTTTGGGGCAAAGCATTGTTTCTGATTCTTGTACTTAGTGGGACAGACTTCTAGATTTCTCTGGGTTTAGAGGTGTTTTGAGTTGCTGTATATAATGGAATTCTCCCTATCAGCCTCTTTCTTTCTCCCTTTTCTCCCTTGCCTCTCTCTGCTTACAGACTGAGCCAATGGGGACCCTGGGGCTCTCTGTGGCTGTTTTATTCATAGATTTAGCCTCTTTCTTAGTACAGCGGCTTCATAAAATATTTTTCAAGGACAACTTTTCTCCCTAAAGGTTTGCTCAGCAGCAATGACTGTCTCCTCTAGGTAATCTATTCTGATTAATTTGACTTTAGCTTCCTTGCTGCTCCAGTGGAGTCCAAATTTGTCAAGGACTTAAATATATATATACACGCGTGCACACCAGGGAAATGTCTCAAAACAAAACAAAACAAAAAAAAAAAAAAAAAAAAAAACAACAACAACAAAACAAAAAAAAACCCCAAACGGAACACAATGAACTGCCTCCTAATTTTATTAAGTCTCACTCTTTGGGAAAAGCACTGCTGTTACCAGCCTGACCAGAGTGGCATGCAGCCATCATTTAGCAGTTGGAGCTGCGAAAATTGAGCACTTTCTGGTATAACCGCAAAGCGTCCAGGGTCACTCTATGTGTGCGTGCCTGTTATATTTGTATATCTTTTTATATACATATATATATGTATATATATGTATACCGCAGGGGGCGGTGCAGGGCGGGCTCCGCGGGGCCCTCAGGGCGCGGCTCCGGCCCCGCGCAGCGCTTGGCGGCAGCGAGCAGCCCGGGCTGCGGATCGCCTCCAGCCGCAGCCAGGGTGTGCAGCAACCAAGGTGCTGCCCTTCAGGGGCTCGGGAGAGCCCCCGGTACCAACACAGGCTGGGGGTAAAGGGATAGAGAGCGGGACCGAGCGCGGCCCTGCTGAGGAGGAGCGGGAGGATGGAAAGCTGCCCATGAGCCAGCAGTGTGCGCTCGCGGCCCGGAAAGCCAGTTGTACCCTGGGCTGCATGCAAAACAGCGCGTCCGGCAGGCCAGGGAGGGGATTCTGGGCCTCTGCTCCCCGCTGGTGAGGCCTCACCTGGAGCATCCGGCTCTGGGGTCCCAGCACAGGAGGGACGTGGAACTGCTGGAGCGGATCCAGAGTCACACGGCTGGAGCGCCTCTCCTATCCAGAGCAGAGCATGGAGCTGTGGTCACACGGCTGGAGCGCCTGTCCTATCCAGTGCAGAGCATGGAGCTGTGGTCACACGGCTGGAGCGCCTCTCCTATCCAGAGCAGAGCATGGAGCTGTGGTCACACGGCTGGAGCGCCTCTCCTATCCAGAGCAGAGCATGGAGCTGTGGTCACACGGCTGGAGCGCCTCTCCTATAAGCAAAGGCTGAGAGTTCAGCCTGGAGAAGAGGTGGCTCTGGAGAAACTTATTTCGGGTACAAGAAAAAGCTTATAAGAAAGATGTGGTTAGCATGTTAGCTGCTGTGACCGGACAAGGGGCGATGGTTTTAAACCTTTGGAAGAGTGTTTGCTTTAGATTAGATATGAGGGAGAAATTATTTACAATGAGGCTGATAAAACACTGGAACAGGTTTCTCAGAGAAGTGGATGCTCCATCCCTGAAAACATTTAAGGTCAATTTGGACAGTGTTCTACATAACCTGATCCAGTTGAAGATGTCCCTGCACCTCAAAGTGGGAGTCAGACTAGGTGGTCTTTAAAGGTCCCTTCCAACCCACACTATCTGTTACTCCATGATTTTATGATCTTGATGTTATCCCACACTCTTTTACCTCTCTGTATTTGTTTATTTTGCTAGAAACCTGTCTATTTCTTGTAATCTGTTCTGGTAGAGGAACCTAGTTTTTATAAACCCTCTTACATAGGTCTTTCTTACCTGTATTCCTTGCTCACAAAACACACTTGACCTTAAACAACATTTAGCTGCTTCGTTGTCTTACTTTAGTTTATTTAAATGGGAATTGATAACGGAATTCATAAAGAAAGGAGTTAAATCTTTTCTTCTGTCATAAACCAATAGAAGCATCACTTTCTTGCAGAACTAAAGGAAAAGCTGAGGTAAAATGAAAGAAGAGAGGAGACAGAGCACCCTTAAAGATGCTAATAGGGTCTTGGATGATACCAGAAACTGAAGATAATGTGACTGGAAAATATCTTTACTGACAGGCCATGATGAATTTCTAGCTCCCCAAGAAAATAAGTCAGTCTTCTATTCAGCTGTGGTTTCTCCGCCTCTCCTCCCATAGTGAATGCATGTTTCAGTAAGGAAAGGAAACATGGCAGGGGACGTGAAGGTAAGCCTGGTCTTCATACCCCATGGGATATTAATATTGGAATGGTTGTGAATTAACTAGAGTGCTTACAGGTATCTTTGTGAGACTCTTAAGCAGGCAGTGAAAACAAATTTCTCTACACATGGCTTCAGAGGAAGTGGTTGTGGAGCTCATTGTACAGCTTCAGAGAAGGTGGCTATAAATCAGTTTTTGTTCCCTTCCCCCCATATTGTCTGTCCCTACAGATGGGTGTGTGCCTGACCTCACAGTGTATGTGCCTCAGCTGGCTCCATGATTCAGGTCCCGTCTGTGGGATGCTGACCAGCTGCCTTTGCCACAGAAGCTGTTAAGGTGTTGTGCTGTTGCTCAGCAGGTGAATACCTAACCCTGGTCCTGTGTGTTAAGTGCTCGATGCCCTGAGCTGCCATTTAATCCAGGTGGGACTGAAAATGTCCTTTTATACAACTCCTGAGGGTGTCCAAGCTTAAAAACGTGAGCTTCCATGGGTAACTCTCAAGAAGGGTCTCAGAGCTGGAATTAGAACATCTCACTGAAATGGGGCTGATTCCTCAGAGCTCAGGAGGGCTGAGCCCTTGTGGTTTTTTGTCTTGTTAGCACAGAAAGGTAGACAAGTTTCCCAGTGCCCTGATCTACAGAGCTTTCCTAATTGACCATTTGGGTTGCTTTCCTCCTTTTGTTTTAGGGTTGTCTGTATCTTTGGAAGGTTTGCTGTCCAGGACTGTCTCATTCCCAAGGGCATACTAGAGTTGTGACTGCTGTGCCTTTTAGGTCACGTGGTGCATTTGTATTGGCACTTTACTGCAGAGAAGAAGATCATGAGAATTGATTCCAGCTAGAATGGGATAAGCAGACAGAGGCTGTTCAGAGAGGCAGACTCCAGACGCTTGTCTGTGTGGTGCATTACCTTTCCTTACTTGTTCAAGGGCACCAGTGAAAGGTGAACGCATTTGGAAGCATTAGCATTCCTCCACACCTTCTGAATAATTTTACTATTTTATAGGAGTTAATTTTGTTTGAATTTCTTCCTGTTGTTTTCTTTCCCAATCTCCACGACTTAAGAGGTCAACAGAAAGCTACAGCTTGCCTCATATTTATTCAGTGACTTATTCAGATCAGCATCTGTCTCTTCAGGCTTCACACATTTAACCCCTTACTTTGGGTAGACCTTTGCTTCTAGGTTTGGAGATAATTCACTAAGTGTCCTCTGCAGTCTGATTATGACATTGAATTTAGAGAAAGATTTCTGCTTCACAGGGTTGAAAATTATTCAGTGGAATGTTGTGTACTTGTTTTCTTTTCTGTTAGACATCTTGTGCTTCCCACAGAAGTATAACTTTAAAAACAATATATTCTGTGTTATGATATCTAAGTAAAATCATTAAAATATCTATACCAGGCTGTTGGTAGATTAAACCAAGGTTATTCCTACACGAATCAAATACTCAAATCAATACTTCTCTCCAAGCCAAATTTATTACTTTTAAGCAGCTTTTTATGTGTATCTGACAGGAGTTCCCAACCAGAGCTATGTCTTAGGTGATAAAGTAATGTTCAACAGAAAGTTGACCAACAGTTTTATGTCCTTACTTTTTTGGGAGGGGGAGAGGGGTGGGAAGATTTGATTTTACTTCCTATTTGAACATAGTATTTTAATAAGACTTTCCTGCTATTTGCCATATACTTTTGCTTCCACAAAGTGACTTATGGGAGGGAGGCAGGCTTGAGGCAGCCTTATTCTGAGGTGCAGCTAGCTCTGAAGAGCTGCTCTCTGTGTTCAGGCTGTGAGTAAAAGCCATTCCCTGTCCTTCTTGGCTTCCCGTGGTGCTAAATGACAGTGGTAGGAGACATAGTTGAGGTGCTGGCTCTGATGGGACCCTTGTGAGCTGTAGAGTTCATGCACTGCGTCACCAGGTCTGGTGGCTTCAGGATGAGCAGCAGGCAGCAGCCAGTCCCCACTGCAAACACAGGATTGGAAAGAAAACAAGCAGTAGTGATTCTCTGTAACATCTTCCCCTTGGTCCCCCTGTGTTTGAACAGACCTGATAAAGCCACTTTATGCACAGTGTATAGATTTTTACCCTTCTGTTGTGTGCTCAGATATGCAGAGACGACAGATATGGTAGACATAGAATTGCAGATGCAGGTAATACTTTTAAGCCAAAACATTTTTCTCACTGAAGAAGAAGTCTGGATTTATCAAAGATTTCAGTGAAGGGGTTTCTGGTTTGTCTTCCACAGAAAAGGATTATATGAATATTTAATTTTAACATTTGTTCTAGGACCTTTTTTTAAACAATGCCTCTGTTGGGAGTTTGCTAAATTTTTTAAACACAGCAATCTATAAATATCAGAGTTACATCAAACACTTCTGTTACTCCCAAAAATGTTACTCTCTTCTTTCTAACAATTTGAAAAGGACTTAGGAACAAAAACCTCCAAAACATAGATTTCTCTAATTTTAAGAATTTATCTACAGTGAGTCTTTTTATACAAAACAAACTTGTAAGTTGAGGAGTCAGCTTTTATTCCTTCTAGTGCTTCTGTAGAGTGATTGTCTACACCTGAGACCAAATTCAAATTTTATTTCTAAAATTCTGAATTTGAAAATTTAATTAGGGATTTGAAATTGATAATTACTTGGAAGTTTGTTTCCATTTGATTTAAGCATACCTAATTTTATGAGAGCAAATCCAACAGCAGACTGTAGAGGGATTCAAAATTTTGATTAAAGAAAATTTTTTATTTATTTTAAGGCACAGGGAGAGTCTAGTGGTGAACAATATTTATTAGTACTGTCATTTGCAATTAGGGCCAATGTATAAGTGTGTAATCTAGGTAACTAGATGAGTGCTAGATTAAGAGTGCTGGAGAATTAGGGTCTTGATTTTCAAAGCAGTCTGTTGAATGAAAAACTTTGTTTATTGTGCTTGTAAACTCAGCCTTTGTTTAACAAGAGTAAATATTTTTACAGATGTAAACACACAGCCCATTGTGTGGTGATAGAATTCAGATGAATGCCTTCCCTGGACTATGCTCAAGTGTTTGTATTATTTTTCATGATAATTTCATTCCAAGGATGTTACAGCATGGAATGTATTCACTTGCAAACCGTGCTACTTTGGCCAGGGAAACAGCAACTTCCTTTCACAGTTTCCATCTTCATTTGTAATGAGGTGTATACTTTGATTTAGGAATTATTGCAACTAAATGATGGGGAGGCCAAAGTTAATGACATCATCACCATGTCTGGAATTGTCCAGAGGGAAAGTACGCTGTGCCATGGTGTGCTCATCTTTGTTTTGTCTAGCCAAGACCCAGGGAAGCAGTGCTGGCCCAGGACAAGAGTTGGGAGGGGCATAGCCAAGGCCTCTGCACAGAAGGAGCATGGAGGAGGTGCTCTGCAGATGCTTTCCCACATTTCCAGAAGGTACATGCACTGCAGAAGGCAGTGGAGGGTTCTCTTAATAATTCTCTACCTAAAAGCAGAGAGTATCTGGGAGTATCTTCGTACATGATTTGTGAAATTTGTCAGCCTAAATGGGCTTCTGTGCAGGTTTAAAGTTGTTTCTTCGTGAAGCTGCCTGCATCTGTTGAATTGTTTGAGATTTTTTATGGGCCTGTGTTTTTGGTGGGGGGATTTTTTGGTTGTTTTCCACCCCCACCCAAGTGTTCCTTAAACCCTGACTAATAACCTTGTTGGCTTTTGCAAAAAGAATTTCCTACCACTCAAAGACAGACCAAGACAAGATTTTGTTTCTGAGAATATGACATCTGACTTGAAGACAAGACCACGTTCTTCTGGAGATAATACAATCTCAGGACTATATTCCTGGTGCATGACTGGATGTTTTCTCCAAGAAAGAATTGCTCATTTATCTTTGAGAAAAAGAGTTAAAACAACATTTTCTTGGGTAGGGATGGAGACTGATATTAACTGCTTTTATGGCAACATGCAGCCAAAAAGGAGTAGAGCTGATGGATAATTAGTAGATGTGAGATGGATATATGACCTTATGTCCTAAAGACAAATTCCTGCATATTATCACTTGATCATATGAACTGTCTGGAGAGAAGCATTTGGGGCTCTGAGATTGCTAAAAGCCTCCACTGTGTAATTCTTGTGTTTGATGCTTTGCAGAGCACCTTCTCCCACTCTGTGTCTTAAGCCCACCATGCAGGACACAGAGAGGAAAAATTTCTCCTTTTTGCTACACCCGTCCTCCACTTATGAGTGGGAAAAAACTCCTTTGTTTCCCTTGTCAGGGCAAGATTTATCCTGTAGAATGCAAGCTTTATGGATCTTTTTTCTTTGCCTGCTTTTTCAATTGAATGCTAGGAGTGATTTCTCTAAGAATGCAGAGAGCAACCAGTCTGGAATACCAAAATATGGCACCTTCTTAATTAACTGAGCAATCATCAGCTTGATCAAATCTCTTTGAAGTTTTCCAGCAACTACGTGCACACCATATGCAAAGAGATCAGTAATGTGGAATGCCAGTGCTGGCAGTAAGGTCAGCTTCTTGATCAATAGTAACTCAGCCTGAGCAGACATTTAATCTGAAAGAAAGAGGTCATCTCCAATCAGGTCCTTTAAAAGATCAACCAACAAAAGCTCATCACTGATTGCTGAATATTTAGTCATTCAGTGACCTTGGTTACTATTGTTTAATCATACATTATTAGCTAATTCCTTTAAACTCCAGCTTGTGAATTAGATTTTGTCCTAATTATTATTACAACTGTTAAAGAAGGAAGACATTACAATTTATATGACACTGACTTCATAGGCTAGAGCCAGCAAAATCAAATAAAAAATGTTTCTGTGAGGCTGAGTCTTTCTGTCTCCATTTAATTCCTAACAAATCTTTCTTCAGCCTTTTCTTAAGGGCCTCTAGTGTTGGACAATCCCCAGCTTCTCAACATAGCAGAATGTCATAACTTTATCTCATGCACAGAGGGAAAGTAAGGAATATATCCTTTCATGGGTATGTTGAAGCAGAGCATCTCACTATCAAATGTCATCAATGTTAGAAGTTGCTTAAAATCAAAGAATTTGTGTGTCCACGTAGTATTGATATCACTGATAACTTGGTTAATTTTTAAGAGCATGTTGTATGGGGACCAGTTCATGGTGGGTAGCAGTAAAAGAGCCAGCAGGCTAAATAAAAGTGAGGGAGAATAGTCTTCAGTTCTAGATTCACCTTGCTGTTATAAGGTGACTTATCTCCCTCAGTTCTGACTGACCAGGGGTGAGTAGGGGATAGGAAATCACTTTGAATTTCGCAAACACTATATCCAGAAGAGACTATGGAGAATGCCCAGAATTAATGAAGCCGCAAGTCATGCAGATTGCTTGTGTATTTGAAAAAGAACCAAAAAACAAAACTAACAAACGAAATAAACCCACACCCGACTTGGGATAACAATACTCTGCTGGCTCACAGGGAAACAGTATTTTAAGGCCAACATTAAATCCAGGATTATGAAAATAGGATTTTAATGTGATTCTTGAATCCCCAGCTCTAGCGTCCAGAATGTGTTGGG
>VZTT01058350.1:123-14902 GCA_013400855.1 Buphagus erythrorhynchus | reverse complement strand
GGTCCCGGCTCTCCGGAGCACACCCCGGCCCGGCCCGGCCCGGCCGGTCCCGGCTCTCCGCTGAGGCCCCGCCCGGGCCTGGCGCAGCTTCCGGGGCAGCCGCGGCCGTTCCGGGCTGCAGCGCGGGCGCCATGGGGGTGACGAGACAGAAGCACGCGAAGAAGATCATGGGCTTCTACAAGCACAACTTCCAGTTCCGCGAGCCCTTCCAGGTGCTGCTGGACGGCACCTTCTGCCAAGCCGCGCTTCGCAACAAGATCCAGATCCGGGAGCAGCTGCCCGGGTACCTGGACGGCGCCGCGCAGCTCTGCACCACGCGGTACGGCGGGGGGCGCGCTCCGGCCTGCGGGCCCGGGGGAGGACGGGGCGCTGCGGGCTGAGGGTCACTCGCAGGGGGTTGGGAGCATCCCTCACACCCAGCTGCCTTTCCGAAAGTGGCACGAACTACGGGGCCAGCGGTAGCCCCGCTGTGTGAGGAGGGGCCGGGTGGGTCTCTTCCGACAAGCAGCGTCTGCTTGGCGAAGTGGTAAAAGCGAGGCAAGCAAACTGCCAGTGCCGGGCTGTTTTCAAAGCAGCTATTCGCAAAGGAGGACAAGGATGGGCTAGACAAAGACCTGGAAATAAAGCATGCACACTACATACTGAAGTTGCCTTAAGTTGCCTTTGTTATTACTTGATTAGGTATATTGCATACCTTAAAATACAAGAATATAGTTACAGTGTATATCTGCAATAACAGGAGATCCCACTGCCCACTGTGGAGGCAAGTAGTGAAAATACCAGGAAGATGTATGTCCTAGGCTCAAAAAACACACTGAGCCTTCTTGCACAGCGTATGGAACTGGCCTGCACTTCTAAATATATTGAGTCATATTCTTACCTGTGAAAGGTTTGGGAATTGCTTTGATCCAGACTCTTCCTGTCATATTGAAATGTCACTTCTTGCTTCTTTTTTCAGCAATATGTGTTGGTCATTTTGACCAGCTTCCACTTAGGCCAGCTGAATGGACGTGTTTTCTGTGCTGTCAGAACACTGAGTTGCTGAGACAGCACCTCAGTGTTAGAAAAGAGCCTCGCAGGGGAAGTGAGCTGGCTCGCTCTGACCCCCAGGTGGGCATGCCCCAATGGAGTAGGGGGGAGAATCCCCTCCCTCACCTTGCCTGTGCTGCTTTTGATGAAGCCCAGGACACAGTTGGCTTTCACACTGCCAGCTCATGTTGAGCTTCTCGTCCACCAGCACACCTCCCAGGTCACTCTTGTCAGGGCTGCTGTCAATCCATTCTCTTCCCAGTATTTGTGCTTGGGTGCTTTGACCCATATAGAGGACCTTGCAGTTGGCATTGTTGAACTTCCTGAGGATTACACAAACGCATCTGAAGCCTCTCCGGGCCCCTCTGGATGGCATCCCTTCCCTCCAGAGTGTCAACAGCACCACACAGCTTGGTGTCCATGGCAATCTTGCTGAGGGTGCACTGGGTCCCACTGTCCATGCCACTGACAAAGATGTCAGACAGGTCCCAATACCAACCCCTGAGGAAAACACTTGTCACTGATCTCTACTTGGACATGGAGCTGTTTACTGCAACTCTTCAAGTGCAACCCTCTAGTCAATCCATATCCACCAAGTGATCCATCTGTCAAATCCATGCCTCCAATGTAAAGACAAAGATGTTGTGTGGAACAGTGTGGAAAGCTTTGCTTAAGTCCAGTTGGGTGACATCTGTTGCCCTTCCTTATCCATCAGCACTGTAACTCTGTTACAGAAGGCCACCATATTTTTCATGATTTCCCCTTAGTGAAGCCATGTTGGCTGTTACCAGTCAACTCCTGGTTTTCCTCGTGCTTTATATACTTTCCAGGAGGATCTGCTCCATAATCTTGAGAGGCACAGAGGTGAAACCGACTCGCCTGTTGTTCCCCAGATCTTCTATTTCCATTTTTAAAAATAAATTAAATTTCCAAGTTTTATAATATGTTAACTTAAAAATAAATTAAATCTTTAAGATAATTTTATTTGATGTTGGTATCCAAACATGAATTTAAGGACTCAGCATTGTCACTGATGTGAATTATTCTTAAGTCATTTAATATATCTTAATTTTATTTCTGGTTAATCATGTTTACAGCCAAGGAAACCTTGCTGATGTCTTCAGATGGGCTATTGCTTTCAGAGTTCTGGGTACCATTTATAAATCATAGAGCCTGAACAACTGAGCATTACCCTAAGTAACTCACATCAGCCTTTTGCTGTTTTAAAAAATAGGAGTTGTTTTTTTTTTTTTTTAATTATTGTCTGTTTTGATTTTCAGATGTGTTATAAAAGAACTTGAATCACTGGGGAAAGCACTGTATGGAGCAAAATTAATTGCCCAGAGATTTGAAGTTCGAAACTGTTCTCACCATAAGAATCCTGTGAGTGGTTCAACCTGTTTACTTTCCATGATTGAAGATGGCAACCCTCATCACTTCTTTATTGCTACACAGGTAAAAGCTCATGGGAAATGTAGCTCCATTTCTTTTGAAGTGATGCTTTGATACCTAAGGAAAAAGAAGCTTACAGTAGCCTCGATTATGAGGTTTTTAAATAGTTTGTGGGAATTAATCATGTAAAACCTTATTTGCTCTTTAATGTGTTTCCTAATTATGAAGCAGGGAATCTTTTCTCTTACTTGAACAACTAGATTTTTTTTACTTTGTAATGATATTGTTTAGTTTAGCTGAAAGTGTACAAAACATACTGACTACCTATTGACATGTAAAAAACAACTCATTAATTTGCATATTGCTTGTGTGTGCATCCCCTTCCCTGAACTGCTTTGCACAGTAGTCTGAAAAATAAGATTAAATGTTAACATCATATAACTTCAATTTTAAGCAATTTTGAACTAAATAATGAATAACTATACAAATAAAACAGGTGATTTTTTCTTGGGTTTGTTATTGGGACTGCATGTATAAATGATATACAATATATGTAAAATAGTTTATAGTAGAATTCTTTATAGTTGTGTAAGTCACAGGAGTTTAAAAATTATTTATTACAGAAAAAAATACGTTACTTCTTGTGGTGTGGTGGTCTGCATACAAGTGAATTGGGACTTTTTCCCTCAAAAAAATGTGTGTATGCATATATATGCAGGAAAAAGAAAATGTTGGTAAATTTTGCATCAGAAATACAGCTAATCAGGAGAGAATCTGAAATTTAGTTGCTCTGAAAGGCACTGCCATGTATATCTGCTAGATTAAGTTTCTTATCTTTTTCATAATGTAATTTATCTTCATAGTTTTATATTAAAAGTGGGTGCATTTGAATTGCAAATACCATTTAATCTGAAAATATTGACTAAAGCATTTAATTTTGCAGGACCAGGAATTATCAAACAAAGTGAAAAGGAAACCTGGCATTCCTCTCCTCTTTATTATTCAGAACACTATAGTGCTAGACAAACCTTCTCCTAAATCTTTGGCATTTGTTCAAAAGTTGCAAACAAATCAGCTTGTTCCAGAGTACCAAAAACAAAGTATTGTGGAGCTTAAAGAAAAAGAAGGACTAGTAAAGCAAGAAGGTGAAAAGAGAAGAAAACGCAAAAGGGCAGGTGGCCCCAATCCTCTCAGCTGTCTGAAGAAGAAAAAGAAGAAAACACAGGAGGGGCAGGAGCCTTCTGCTGAAAAGAAGAAAAGAAGAAAAAGAAAACGAAATAGAGTTAAAGCAGAAGCCATGCAGTCAGTGCAGAAGAATGAAGGAGAATAAACCCATCTCTGTAGACAACACAGAACCTGAACATTGTTCAAACTTTGAAAAAAAGATAGATTAATATGCAGTCACATGAAATTGAGTTGTTAATATTAAAATTTATTTTTATGAGGTGGTACTGCTTGTTACTGTATCTCAGTATTTGCAAGTTATTGTCCTAATAATTTATTCTGTTATTTAGTATTGGGTTTGTGACAAAATATTTAGGAACCCTCATATTTCATTATTCTCTCCAGCATCATGGTTTGTGTTAAAATTCACATGCTATGTAGCAGTTTTTTAGAAATACTTCTTGGCTTCCATATGGATTTTGGTGGGATATTAGATTTCTTTCTAAATCAGGGTTGCTAATGTTAATAAAACTAGTTTTTACAACTGGACTGTGAGAGATGATGAAGCTGACCTAAAATAAGACAATAGCTTGTCCTCAGAAGTCCTGTCCAGCCTAAATTTCTCTTGAAGTGCCATGTGAACCAATATGTCTGTTGGTGTTGATCTTTATTTATTAAGAAAAATCCCAGATCGTGTGCAATTGTGTCGGTATTCCTGACATTGTAATGGCATCTCTAGTCTTGCCTATTTCACCTGTAGTTTATTTTTAATAGGAAAAATGCAACTTAAAAATGCTGAATCATATCAATACTGGTAGCACCCAATGCCATCTCAGTATAGCAGAGCTGTGCCAGACTCCTGGAATACAAACAGCTGAGGGTGATGGGCCTTGGGCCCTGATGACTTCTGCTGTTCTGTGAGGTTAGGAACAGAACAGAACTGGGTTGCAGGAGAGTTGTGGTTTAACCCCAGCTGGCAACTCAGCCCCAGGCAGCCATTCACTCAACTTTCCCTGCATTGGGATGGACAGAATCGGAAGGGTGAAGTGAGAGAACTTGTGGATTAAGATAAAGACAGTTTAATAAGGAAAGTAAAAGCCATGCAAAGCTTACAAAACACAAGCAATGCAGAAAAAGGAATTCATTCACAGCTTCCCATGGACAAGCAGGTGTTCAGCCCCCCCCCCAGGAAAGCAGAGCTCCATCAGGTGTAATGGTCACGGGAAGACAAACACCACCGCAAACATCCTCCCACCTTCTTTCCCAGCTTTATATGATGAGCGTGATGCCATATGCTATGGAATATCTTGGATCAGTCAGGATCAGCTGCCCTGGCTGTGTCCCCTCCCAGCTTCTTGTGTCCCCCCTGCCTACTTGCTGGTGGGGTGAGAACTAGAAAATGCCTTGACTGTGTAAGCACTTCTCAGCAATAACAAAAACATCCCTAAGCACAAATCAAAAACACAGCTACTGTGAAGAAAACTAACTACCCCAGCCTAAAGCAGCACAAGGAAAGAGTTTCCAAAATGGTTTCAAGTACTTGATTTTGTATAGCAACTATTGCTTCCTATGCCTCCTTAAACGTTTGGTGGCATTAGAGTCTGAGGTAAATGACCGAAATGACAATAGAGAGATGTGAGGCATAGCATGTGCTGTGGCATCAGTGTCCTCTCACAGTGTTCCCAGTCATCTCTTGCCAGATTTTTAACTTCTCTCAATGCATTTCTTCTTAACTAAGATGTTCTTAAAAGGAAAACTTTCTGCTTCTTGACCTACATGGGTTTAAGCTGTGCATTCTAAACAATTCTTCAGCCTGTGTATCATGCATTTGCAAAGTAGTTCTCGTGCATTGCACAGGTTCTTGAATGTCTGGACTACATAGCTATAATCTATGATGCTTTCTGTTGGCTTTTCAAATTTTATAGACAGTTGTTTCACAGAGTTTGAGAAACCAGCTCGAGTTGGGAGTTGGCCAGTCTTAGCAGACTCTGTGGGGTCACGTCTGCAGAGGGTTCCCTCTGGCCAGCACAGGGAGGTGCATTAGTGCTCTGTGCTCGCAGCACAGGACACTGCTGCTACAGCCCCAGCCCAGGCCTTCCTCACAAGACAGCTGCTGGGAGCAGACTGTGCCTGCATTGTTCTGTATGAGAGACCATAAGCATCTTTGGAACAGACTGTTAAGAGACAGAAGCAGGAGAGAAGAGTGCTATAGTCAAGATGAAAGCTTTAATTGAAATTTAAAACAGTCGCGCTCATCGTGGTGTCATTCCCACACTGATTGCAGAAGTGAGTCCTGAGGAGAAATTTAGTAACTCCTAGAAATACCTTAATGTATATTACCCTTCTCAAGCTGTCATAATGCCTATACCTTCACTTCTTTGGGCACAGTCCCATATTAATGTAGTTTTGCTTCCTATTCCTCCATAAATATTGCTTGTATTTCCTCCCCCTCCTGAAACCCACCCACAGACATCACTGCTGTAAGACAGCAGAGTTTGTTTGCCATCAAAATCTCATTCTGAGTCAAAAAGTATATAAAAACCCAGTAACTTTACTAAAAATATTGTTTTTAAAAATAGAGCAGAAAACACTCCAATTATTTACAGTAGTCCCTTTCAGTGTTGTTGAAATACAAAGCTTAAATACACCTCTTTTTAAAGACTGTGAACAGACACAAACATAATTTCTTTTTAAAAAGAGAATATTTTAACAGTCCTCTAATTACTCCCACCTTAAGGAATTTAAAACAGCATTTATCTATGTTTCCTTAGCATTTGAACACAAACTGACTCGTGGTGTTGCCATTGGGAAGAACTGGAATACGAAGGGTGTGAGCTCTAAAGAGAAAAACTAAAATTTATCTGCTGCATACCTGCAGCTCTCCTCCTGCATGGTAAGTAATTCATGTGTGAGCTTCGGGAGAGAGCTCACGCAACAAGCAGAGGCAATCAGACCATGTGTTTCACCGCTTTGAAATCTGAAAGAGAAGCCCACCTAGTTTCCCAGTGAAATGAGTCCTGCAGGCCAAAGCTGACTGCCTGTGTCTATAATCAGTAAACCTGGGAGCAGGCGGTAACAGCGAGCCCAGCTAGCCGGACTGGCTCTGCCCGGGCTGGGCTCTCGCTGTGCCTGGGCTGGGCTCTCGCTGTGCCTGGGCTGGGCTCTGGCTCTGGCTGTGCCCGGGCTGGGTCTGTCCGAGCTGGCTCTGGCTCTGTCCAGGCTGGGCTCTGGCTCTGACTGTGCCCAGGCTGGGCTCTGGCTCTGTCCAGGCTGGGCTCTGGCTCTGACTGTGCCCAGGCTGGGCTCTGGCTCTGTCCAGGCTGGGCTCTGGCTCTGACTGTGCCCAGGCTGGGCTCTGGCTCTGTCCAGGCTGGTCTCTGGCTCTGTCCAGGCTGGGCTCTGGCTCTGACTGTGCCCAGGCTGGGCTCTGGCTCTGTCCAGGCTGGTCTCTGGCTCTGTCCAGGCTGGGCTCTGGCTCTGACTGTGCCCAGGCTGGGCTCTGGCTCTGTCCAGGCTGGTCTCTGGCTCTGTCCAGGCTGGGCTCTGGCTCTGACTGTGCCCAGGCTGGGCTCTGGCTCTGTCCAGGCTGGTCTCTGGCTCTGTCCAGGCTGGGCTCTGGCTCTGACTGTGCCCAGGCTGGGCTCTGGCTCTGTCCAGGCTGGTCTCTGGCTCTGTCCAGGCTGGGCTCTGGCTCTGACTGTGCCCAGGCTGGGCTCTGGCTCTGTCCAGGCTGGTCTCTGGCTCTGTCCAGGCTGGGCTCTGGCTCTGACTGTGCCCAGGCTGGGCTCTGGCTCTGTCCAGGCTGGTCTCTGGCTCTGTCCAGGCTGGGCTCTGGCTCTGACTGTGCCCAGGCTGGTCTCTGGCTCTGTCCAGGCTGGTCTCTGGCTCTGTCCAGGCTGGGCTCTGGCTCTGACTGTGCCCAGGCTGGGCTCTGGCTCTGTCCGGGCTGGGCTCTGGCTTTGCCCGGGCTGGGCTCTCACAGCTCACACCACTGTGACTCTCAGCTCTTGGCCCCTGCGGGTGCTCTCGGGCTGCACTGCCTCTGCCTGCCAGGTTTGGTGAGGTTTAGCTGGGCAGGCTGTGAACCTTGGCAAGTCCCTCCAGGAATTCAGCAGTGTGAATCTCTAGGAGCATCCCAAGACTTATGAGAAACATCACTGTGGGAATACCCACAGAGTCAACTTTGTTGTCATAGGTGTTCACTCCATGTACTGCCCAAAAAAGCCACTGCCTTATTTAACAATAGAAAGTCTGAAGTTGTGGCCACAACTCTGCTATAGACAGGGTTCCCAGTATAACTTTTCTCATGAAGTTTAGGATTATTTTGCTCTAGGGTATTAGAGGGACTGGTTTCAGTTTTGAAACTACAGAAGCCAGAGGTAAATTCAAAGGTGCTTGACCAAAAACTTCTTTGGGGCTATTGATTTCCTCTTTTCTCAGACAGTATAAAAATATGTCCTAAATCCTAGGCAGCAGATCACTAAATCTCTTTTTTTTTTTTTTTTTTTTTTTTTTTTTTTTTTTAAAGACAGGGAAATAACCAGTATTGTACAATACAATGTATCTTACATATACAGAGTAATAGAGGAAGAAAACAGTAATACATCAACCACAGTCTGCAGGGCATTAATGCTGAATTTAGGATGGAGTCTCATCTACCAACAGCAGAAGATATTTACCTAGACTGCCTGCCAATTCAATTGGCTGGATTTATATGTTAATGTGATCCGGTACTGTACAATAAATCACTCCCTGGGCATCTGTTAATGACACTAAATAGATGAGTTAATTAGAAGCTTCTGGAACCTGGGATGTTTATGAATCATTAAAGTAAATATGAATATGGTATGACTTGAGGAATAAATACATTCTGGTGGTGAAAGGAAAATAGGATGTCCAGATCAGTCCTGCTCATTTGTTTTCAGCTACACTGATACAGTGTGAATGACTTCTCCATCAGCTTTATAGTGTTCCTGGAGTTTCTTGAACATGTTCTGTCAGATACAAGATGAAGAATGTCAGAACAATACCATTATTTATATTCACTGCATCTTTCATATAGAAGTTTCACAAACAGCTACTGTATATTTCATACCTCTGTGTGGGCGTAATATCTCACACAGGGAGCAGCCAGAGATATGGGAATGAACAAATAAGAGCCCCAGCAGGTGTTATCATTTACAATTTAAGGGAGAAAAATTGCAGTGTTCTGAGAGAGAATGACAGAAAGCAAAAGTTTTTGTACCCAGAGAGTCAGGAGTGGGAGAGAGACTGCACCTTGTGATTTAGAAATGGCCTAACTAATGCCGGGAAAGGAGCTTGTGATGTATTTCTGGTAATTATTATGTCTGTGTACTCCAAGCCCCAGATTTGTCTCAGAGAGCTCAGCTGTCTGTGCACAGAGGCAGGCATTTTGTAGAAGTTGCTACAGCTTGTTATAGAAGAGACAGGCTGGGCTCCCTCGGGGGAACTTTATTTTCTGATTTGTTCTCCTGCGGTTGAGAGGGAGAGCATGCAGCTGTGCTTTGTGTATGGATACAGGGAAACAATGAACCTGTTAACAAGGGTCCAATTAAAAACAACCCAGAGCCGAGAGCTGGAAGGAAGAAAAAAGACAATATATTAGTCACTGAGATTTAAAGAAACCAAGGAAGAGAGAAAGAAATATATATGAGGAGGAAAGAATTGGTCAGCAGTGAAAGGTGAACCAGAAATGGCTCAGCAGTCAAGGAGAGTAGGGAACAGAATAATAAACTATAAACAAGATTTTAAAAAAATCTTTCTAATTACCTTAAGAAAACCTCACTACCCTTTGTGGCTCAGTTTCTGCCTTTTTAAAACAGCAAGCTGAACTGGCTAAACTGCTCACAGATGCTGTGCTGATAGCCCAACAAGTCCTGCAGAATGTCAGTCTCATGCCACCACTTTGTGTCTTTATGGTTTTTCGATATCACTCACTTTGCAGCACTGCAGGTTTGCAGCCAAATCATTCTGCTGTAGAGTTTGCCTGACCTTGCGCGTGGCTCACTGCCCAGCATGCAGATATTACATCCAGGAGCAACCCTATTCATGCCATTACTAATAGGGTTAATTGCTCCTGAGGGAACTCCCAACACTCTGGGATAGCCAGCCAGCAGTTCTTTTCAAAGTCTAATCTCCTTCCAAGAACTTAGTAGGGGACCTCAAAAATTTCTTGTTGCAGTCTTGACTTCTGGTTGTTCCAGAATGATCTTGTTGCCATGTTAATTCCTCTGGGGCCAAAGATGCTACTGATTTGACTTTTAAGGGTGGATACTCTTACAGACTGTCTTGGACAAACACAGGAAATTTTTCACTTTGTGAATTGGCACACACTTCAACAGGCAGGTTTTCAGAAAAAATGAAGAGAACACTTTTCTACAATTCCTGGCTCCCCCTTTCCACCCTGACCTCTCTTTCAGCTCCGAAGAATACAAGCAGGGCTGTTCTGGGATGGTCCAAAAATCTGTCTCAGACAGCATCATGCTTCCAATAATGGCTGAATGTTGTTCTCAGGAGTAGAATGAAAACTGACAAAACATCTTCTTGGTGCTTCCCCAAATGACTTTCCAACTTTCTTACAACTTATTAGGGAGTTCCTGACCCAAGAAAAATATTTTTTTTGACAGCAGACAATGAATTTCTGTTTCACTTATTTGTTCAATCTCTCCTTGAAACCATATAAACTTTAAACCTCTAACTTTCTATGGCAAGCAGTTGCATAACTTGAACACATCTTATGAAAAATACTTTCATGTATGTGTCAATTAAGAATCTGGTGCCTACCAGCTGGCCCTTATAATGGGTAAATGTTTAAGCAGTCATTCCTTAGTCACTCTTCCCATGCCACTTGTGACTGAATAGACATCTGTGATATTTCCCGTCATTCATCTCTTTTCCAAGCTGAAGTGTCTTCTGCATCATGAACAGCAGTACCTAAAAGGAAAGCACATTTCAGCTTAGTCAGGCACACTTGAGAAAACCACAGTCTCTGCCTTCTGATGGATGTTCTTCAAGGAAGTGTGGACAGGAAGAGTCCTGTGAGAAAAGGTGCAGGACAGGAACTCTGCATTGAGCTCTTTGTTTGTCAGACTCCATGGCTGCCTGAGCTGAATGCCACTGCTCTTGAGCTTGCCTGGGCTTCTTGCCTGTGGAATGGTGGTGTGTGTGCTTCCCTGGGCTCCCAAGCTCTCCAGAGACTGGCTATCACTAGCATTCACAACTCAACTGGCTACTGTGCTTATACTGTTCTAAGAGCCCAGTCTTCATCCAATACACAATAAATCCTAAATATAACTCAGCTGCACACTAGGTTTAGGATTGTATCCCTGTACCCTAAAATTAAGATGTAAATGATAATTTGAATAAGGTAGAATCATAGAACAGCCCAGGTTGGAAGGGACCTTGAAAGATCCTTTGGTACAACCTTTCACAGCACAGGAAGCCTAAATGAGATTATCTAGCACTCTGTTCAATGATGTCTGAAAAATCTCCAGTAATGGTGACTCCACCCCATCCCTGGGAAGGTTGTTTCACTGAATGATTGCTCTCTGTGTAAAAAATGTCTTTTTTATGTTAATATGAAGCCTCTGCCTGTGCCACTTGTTCATGTTGCCCCTTGTATTCTCCATGTGGCTCTTTGTGAAGAGACAGTGCCCTCTTGTAGCCACCCTTTAAATACAGTTATGAGCTCTCCCTAAGCCTTCTCCAGGGAGAAAAGACCTAACTCCTGTTGGATCCCAGAAACCTGGGGTTTTTGAGCTTTCTGTCTTTCTGGCACTGACCCCCTGGAGAACACTGCTTTTGACCTGAAGCCTTAGAGACAGTTTCTAAGTTTAAGTGACAAAGTAAAAATCACGGGTGTGTAGTGAAATAGAAGTGTGTGCTTTCACATGGTGATGGGTTTTAAATTTGAAGTTTGTATAGTATAGCAATAGGTATGGAACAAGATAGAGGATTTTGGGTGGTCTCTTCTTCTTCCTTCTTCATGGGTTTCAGGTAGTAGTTTCTGGTTAGTCAGTGTCACACTAAGGGTCATGGGAATCTAGTTATTAGGTTAAAAGTATAAATAATATAGGTGTTAATTCTCTATTGGACTGTTTAGCTTTAAAAGACCTTGTAGCAGCTGCATCTTCCTCCATTTTCCTCGCTTCTAGCAAGTAGCTGGAAGTGCTGTTGAACACCGTACTTTTTGATAAGATTTACAGCCAAACAACCAAGCTGAAACACGAGAAAATCCATTTCCATCGTGTTTTTGTTAACCCTGGCTCTGAGTGAAGGCAGAAGAGACTGAGACAAACCACTAATTAAGTGGTGCAAAACTCCCACCGCTGTTACAAACTCCTTCAGTCTTCCCTCACAGAGCAGGTTCTGCAGCTGATAATCTTCATGGCCCCTCTTTGGACCCTCCCCAGTCTGCTTGCATCTTTCTTGAATTGTGGGGGCCAGAACAAGACACACTACTCCAAGAGCAGCCTGACAAGCACTGAGTGGGAGGGTGAAGTCCCTACCACTGCAAGTTAAGCCCCTGCAGATGCAGCCTAGGATCCAATTTACCTTTGTGGCTGCAGCCACATGCTGCTGACTCATGGTCAGCTTGTCATCCACCAAGACCCCCAGGTCCCTTTCAGTGATGCTGCTCCCCAACCACAGGTCCTGGCCTGTTCTGGGCTCTTTGGTTATGTTGTCCCAGGTGCAGGACCTTGCACTTGTCGAACTTCATCCAGTTCTTGCTCTCCCACTCTCCCAGCCTGCCCAGGTCCCTGTGAGACGTCTCTCCCTTCTGATGTGTCCCTCTCGCCATCTAGTTTCGTGTCATCAGTAAACCTGCTGAGGGTGCTTTCAGTCTCATCATTCAGATCATTTATGAAGATGTTCAGTATCATGGGGCCCAGTGTCAATCCCTGGGGGATCCACCTCTGATTTCCATGACTTTCAAATATTATAGACAGTGGCCTTGCACTGAGAAGTAGCCAATTTCCCTGCCATGTTTAGCAATGCTCCTGTGTCTTAGTTGTGATTCTGCTCACTGGTCATGTGTCTGAACACCCATTTCTTGTTGTTCTTGACATCTCTGGCTAACTTCAGGTCTAGCCAAGCCTTAGCTTTCTTAACTGCCTCTTTGCATGCCCTGCCATGGTTCTCATAGTCCTCAAAGGCTTCGTGGCTGCATGTCCATAGCCAGAATCTTCCCCCAAGCCCCATGTTTATATTTTTATCCCATTTGTAGGCCTTGCCTCTCAGTATCCGTAATGACTTTTCAGAATATGAGTTGTCTGCTCATATTAGATTTTATTAATTAAACTGGATATTAAAAAAAAAAAAAAAAGTTCTGCATCATCATTAGAATGCCCATAGAACTGCAGTGTTTCTTTTTTCTTTGTGTAGTAAAGAAGTCAGATTTATTGTTGCCCTAAACACAAACACCACCACTGGTGTCAAACTTGAGTCAGAGATAAATTTGCACAAAGACTGGTGCTATCAGAACCCAGGCAGGTCTGTCAAGCTTCTGAGAAGATGGTAAGATTAAAATGGGGATATGGCATTTGTACAAATCGCTGCATTATGCCAGACAGTGGAATTTTCTTCCATCTATCTGGCCTTTTGTGATTTCTGGGGGAGTTGTTTTCAAGTCTGTATTTACTTCTTAATGATAGTGAGAACTAGAACATTGTTATTACGTATGCTTGACAATATAAAAATGGTAGACAATTAGCTTCAGTTATGTAGAGTATCTGAGGGCTGTTTAATTTATTAGATTTCTACTTGGTCTCTGTGTGTAATGAACTAGGAAAAGGTAAGAAATAAGGCTGTATAATTAATCTGAAAAAAATCTTGGTTCCTCCCCCACTCCTTCTTTTTCAACTAATGAGATTTTTTATTATTATTTTTAGGGTTGTTGTTGCTGTTGTTGTTATTTATAACTTGTTTAATTATGTGCTTTAGAATAATTTTTAGTAGGCACTTGCCAGTTTACTAATATTCACTGCCCACTACCTGATGGTGTCACAAACACACCATCTGTTCACTTGTGCCTTCCAGAACTCTCTGAAGTAGCTAGCTGACTCAAGCTGCAGGTGGTAGGATTGTTCAAAATACATAATTACCACTCCTAAGTAACAAAACTTTTTTCCATGTATACTTTTATAAAATCACATTTGATTAAGTTTTTCTCAACTACCCTCCAATTATACACAAGCTTACCTCCACCACAAACATATCTGATGGCATTATGCTGAAGAAGAAGGCTAATGCCCTGCTTTCACATTTTTTTTCTGAAGGATTTCTCAGCATGGTTTTTTTTCCAGGCCAAAACTGTATATCCTAGTCCCTGGACACACTTCTCTTGGCATTGTGCTCACCTGCCTAGTGATAAGCACCACTTTTTTGGTATATTTGAGTGTGTCCCATCTTGGCTCATCCTTCTACCAGATTGTGGGTGGGAGACTGGATCTCAAAGCTGGGAGCCCGCATGCAGAACAGTGCCTCGGCTGTTTTGTGGCTGCTGTGCCCTTCCCTTTGGTTACTAATGAATAAATCCCTGTTAGAACACGTTCAAAACAGAAATCTCAGGAGGTTACAATAATAATAGTAACAACAATATTCTATCAGAAGGGAAAATAAAGCAATATTCTTGATAGTGGATATCTCTACAGGTTTTCACTTGAATTCTCTGAAACAGCTAGTGTTATTTCTGTGACTGAAGATTAATTTCTGTGCCATTATCAAATGTAACCCTTGAGGAATTAATTGCATATGTATCTCATATCGAAGTCCTATTTATATGATCAAGCAATCTGGAATAGATAAGCCCCTTCTTGGGAAACCTCTGCTGCTTGACAATATTTGCCTTTGCCTCAGACAGGTTATTCCCCCCGGGACCCCAGGAGCTCACTAAAGCACCATTTGTAATGCAGCGTGACAAATCCCGGAGCCAGGGCGATAATCTCTCCAAACTCTGTACAAACAGTCCCTGTGCCTCAGCAAAAGTGATTAATGGGCTCTGCGGAATCAGCATACGGCCCTCTGCATTAATTACTTGTGAAGGACGCTAACTGGGAAGCCGGCGGCCTGCGCAGGATGCGGGGAGGCCGCGGGCGGGCCCCGCGCTCCGCTGAGCCGGGGAAGGGCAGCGGGGCAGCCCGAGCTCCCCGGGCCTCAGGAGGGGATCAGGGGC
>VZTT01058346.1:3491-41788 GCA_013400855.1 Buphagus erythrorhynchus | reverse complement strand
AGAGCAGGGCTGTCATCAAGAGACCACTGGCCCACCTTGACTCCAGTAAATGTTGTGCTAAAAGAATTGGCAAAATAAGGGATATGTTGCAGATACCCAGGGCTACCTGTGTTAGTGTTGCAGAAGGCAGGGGAGAAAAACCTTCCTCTGTAATGGAAATCTGCTTTCAACAGTCCAAGAAAATCATAACACTAAGCTCTCTGAGAAAAACAGCTCATTGGCATTTCCAGTGGAAGATGCCATAATAGACACATGGCATTTGATTTTTGCTGATTTATCCCCTTCTTTCTTGTGGGAATTATACACATCTGAAGGATAAAAACTAAATAGATAATGTGAAGCAATCAAGATGTGATGGTGATGAGTTCCACAGGCAGCATCCTAAGCAATAATTCTTCTTCAGACCTGGGGCTGAACAATACACAGTAAATAAGGTTTATGTTGAATCAGAAACTACTACCTTCTTAGAGCTTACATTGCCCATTGTGTGCACTGACTGAGGCAGGTGCCCTGCAGAAGAAAAAAAAATTTAAAAACCTGTTAGTGCATAATTAAAAACTGGGTTATGAGACATAAGCACAAAGAAAGCAAGAAACAGGCTTGCTCCAATTGTCATAATTCTCAACAACTGACCTTGAACCCTTAATAGGCTTCTTTTAGTGTTGTTTCTTGTGGTGTTTGTGTGTCCATGAGCATTGCAGTAGCTGAGAACACTCAACAATATGTATATGTACCCATTCTTTAGGTATATCTAATGTTCAATTTGGATATCACACCCAGAAAGTAAACAAATGCATAAACTCAACAAAAATATCACTGACTCACCATCCAGTCATCCACCCCTTCTCTGTCTCTTGTTTCTTCTTGCTGTGTCAAGCCTCTGTCTCCCATACCCATCGTATTAATTTCCTCCTCTTTTCCCAGGGGCTGTTAAATGCCAGCTCTGGTTTCTCTGGGAATATTAGACTCCCTGTGTGCATTACTGTTTGTATTGGACACATAAGCACAGATTTCAATTTCACAGTAGCTAATACTGTCCATGACTACGCCATTTACCTGCCAAATGCTCTGCCTGCTCATTAAAATCAGGATCATGCTGTGTGAATGGAACAAATACTGTCCTTGGGCAAAATACTGTGAACATTGGTGCAGGTTTTCACTTCAGTTTTGTGCAATATGGAAGCTCCTAATTCCCTGTTTTCAGCAGTTTGAACAGTGCATTCCTTGGATAATCCAAAGCAAAGGGCAGTTTGGTAGCTGCACTGTAATTTCTGGAGAGACACCGTGTCCTCCTCACATCCAGCTGTGCCCCAGAACTGGAGCCCTGTGGCCTCACAGCCACATCCACAGCTCCAGACTGGCTGAAGGTGTTGCCAGGCAAAGGCAGAATCAGGTCCTGAGTCCACACCGAAGCTCTAAGGGGACTCAGGAGGCAGCAACTGCCTGGCACCACTTATGGGCACGCAGTCTGATTTTGGACAGCCAGAAAAACCAGCTGCACATTCTTTTCCTGAACTCCTTGTGCCATTACTCCCTCTGCATGGTTTTATCAGATGACATTACTGAACATGAGCAGTTGTCAGCCCTTTTCACACAGCCTTGCACCCCCAACAATCAACTTTTTGTTATTAAAGTGCCTCTGACAGTAAGGAAGAAGTACTAAAATGTTCCTCACATTCAAAAGGTATTTTCAAAATTTTTATTTTGATTCTGTATTCTGAGATGCTCAGAAATCCACGAACCTTACCAAAAAAAATCCATAGCCTAATTTCTAGTTCATCTCAGGATATAATAGCCACTCCCTGCTACAGAAATGGGGGGGGGGAAGGTGAAAACTTAATCTAGAAGTGCTATAGACAAGATCTTTATTCAATTCTGTGAGCTTTGAAGGAAATCTGAAGGAAATTATGGCAGAGAACCTGGCTTTTAATTTTTAGTGCATTACAGAGACTTTTTACATTATCATAATTTTTAAATTAATTATCTCCAACCTGTAGTGCTGGGGGTAGGACTAAGGACTAGCTACCATCAAATGTCTTTAACCAGGCTGTGTTGGAACATTTGCAAACACAAACTCAAATGAATGAGATCTTCAGCAGGGAAATAAGGAGTCTTCCAACTGAGAAATAAATGTGGTTTTGAAAAAAATATGTGTACCTTTTTAGATACAGCCTGGCAAAAAGAAATTTTGCTTTCACCCATGACGTGTGATTGCTAGACTGTCAGTGCAACTGTGCAGCAGCTCTTACAAGGATTGGCAGAAAGTATTTAATGATGCTTGGCAGTGAATATAGAAAGGCAACCAAGACCTCCTAAACTCATAGATGTTTCTATAGAGTGCTGCCAAAGTACATAGCATTGCCACCTCTGGAAGTGGTTTTGTCTCCCTAATCCTATTCAAAATATATTTTTAACTGCTGACCTGCAAATGGTTTGGAGCAGTGACATTTTTAACTGCTCCAGCAGGTAAAGTACAGGTGCTACCAACTGCTACCTAAGCATTGGCAAGAACAACCTCACACTGCTTGATCCAGGATACAACAGAAATCTGTCAACTTTTGCAGAGACCAATACACAAAAAACAATTCCTGAATTGTGGGAGAGAATATCTTCAGCAATGGAAAAGGGGCAAAAATTTCCTGTACTTTCTATTTGCTTTAAGACTACAAAAAAAGTGTTGGCTCTTAGAGGGAAATTTCTCCTCTCTCTGAAATTCCTGGCTGGTGCTGCTATTGGGATGACAAGGGGAACCAGCTTGTCTCTGTCTCCACCCTCTTGATTCAGGAGAGAGTAAAGGCAAATGGGTCATGCAAGGGTGGATCAGGGGGTTTTAATACTGCTGTTTCATATGTGGAAGTGAAGTATGTTGTTGCATCTGGAAATGCTGGCCTGCTCAACTCTATAATCACCACGCTGCTGCAAGCAAAATCTGCTCTAGAGGCAGGTCTGTGCTATAGGCTTCTGCCTGCATAAATATGTGGAAGAGAGCGGCAGAGAGATGTGATACCTGACCCACATAGGTGTGCTAAAGAAGCTTTACTAGCATAACTTGTTTCGCTGTGGGGTAGGGAGGGGTGATAACTTTCCTGTGATGAACAACTACAGAACGTAATTCTGCTGCTGTAAGAGCATCCACATGCCTTGCTGGTTTAACATCCCAGGACTCCTGTGTGCCAAGTGGACCTGACATAGCAGAGATTAGACCACCGTGTGTTCTGAAGGGACACAGTGAGGGAAAATCATGCCAGGGACAGGGCCAAGGAGGAGAAACAAGGAACACCTTTGAGATAAGTCAAGTTTAAAATGCTATTACCTTGCACTGCACTGACAAGACTGAATAAAGGAACTTTAAGTATGCGTGCTGGGTGTAAGCCCATGTTTTTTAATGTGATGCCTTGCATTTAATGTGAGTGCCAAGACTGGAAATGTGAATTTCCTGAACATTTTTTCTCTTTCTTCCTGTTCCTCACATGTATCTGCACACAATGAGGAAGACAAAATTTATAGTGCAGTCCTGAGATCCTTCATCTCCTACCTTAGCTGCACCCCACAGTGCCCCAAACCTTCAAGGAGGAACCTAAATGACAGGCAGCTCCCAAGAGAAATGCTACCCAGCCTGCAGGGCTCTCCTCCCGAGAGATAAAAGGCAGGCTGCCGGGATGTATTCATTCGTGCCTTGAAGATGGTATCACAAGCAGGGCTGCAGCCTGTCTGCAAGCCCTGTGTGCACAACTTCAAACAGACGCTGCGGAGCGGCGGGGCCGGGCTGACTCACCGGGCCGGCTGGGTGGACACAGCCTGTCCGAGCACGTCCCGGCTCCCCCCGGGCTCCCTTGTCCTCAGCTCCCTCCGAGGGCTCTCACACGCCACGGGATGTTAGCCATGCTTTCGGCTTTGTCTTTTTTTGGCTCTCCCCTCTCTCTCTCTCTCCCCTGCAGAGCAGCGGTGGGGAGTTGCAGGGCGACCTGCACCGCATGCAGGATGCAAGGCTTTGCTGTAGGGGTTTAATTTGAGTGATTAAATTCTCCAGTATTGATGCCACGGGTGTTCCTCTATTTGAAATACCATCCAAACTCAATCAGAAAATATATGGAGCCATCAAAAGTTAATACAGGAGCTGCACAAGTGCTAGGGAAGTTACCAGCACTTTAGGTTCTCTCTTATGGGTTTTGTCTTTCTCGCACAGCCTTATTGCAGTGGCAAAGTTCAGAAACCCAGCCCCAGGATTCTGACAGGAGCAGCTGGCTTTCCTGTGAGCCAGGACAGTGTACAGGAGGAGAAACGCTGAGCGCAAAAGCAATGAAACTGCAGATTTCAGACAAGATTAACTTCCTGGCTTTGCCAAATTCATTTGAAGTGTGCAACTGCTCCCCAGAAGGGCACGTACACACCAAATGCACCTACTTGCAAATGAGCAGCAGTATTTGGGAAATGGACTTTATTTCTTTAAGAAGCTGGGGAGGGGGAGAATAGAAACCCACTGGAAGTTTCCACTAACAGGATCAGAGTTCACTCTACAGTTAGTATAACATACTGAAAACTGACTAGAAGTTATTCTGTGTTTTATAAACTAAGTGAATGAATGCAAGGAATCTAGCTCTGAGCTCAAGTTTTCTGCCTCTTACATTCTGGGGGCTCGTTCACATATTTGAAAGGCTACTTTGTGCCTCGAGACCACAAATCTTTTCCCAAGCATGTAAGTCAGCACAAATTTCCAATCCTTCACATACCCCACACACAGCCTTAGGTGTGTCACACCAAAAAACACCTCTTTTGTAGAAAAAAAAAAATACAACTCTCCCAGCGTTAATCTGCTGTTGTCCTCAGCCACTTTCACCATCTAGGTGGGGACTCGACATCTCTGGTCTCTTTTCCCTGACTGCCCCACTGCTGGAATAGGCACAGAGCAGCAGTGATTGAGGTGAGGGGAAGGACAGACAACAGCACACAGACAAGGCGTGTGACAAACTGTCTGCTGTGTGCATTTAGCTACATTAGCTCTGCAAGACACTTAAATAACAAAAAATTGTGTTTAATAACTGGGAAGCGACACTGAGGAATGCAAACCAAGGACTGAAAAGTAAAGCAAACTATGTGGCAAGGGCAATTACCAGCTGATTAATAGAAAAAAATAGTTCAACCTGCATTTAGAATGAAAATGGGTGCTACCTATTCCTTACTGTCATCCCATCGCAGTGGGATTTTGGTTAGGAAGAATTTATCTGACAAAGTATTACAGTTTGCAGCAACAACTTTTCACTTACAGATAATCTAGTGCCATTCACAAATACATTTACCTATTAGTTCCTTAAAAGTCACATTATCTTCTCATTCCCAGGGGCCCTCTCTATGTTACAGCCTGGAAATCAAGAGGCAGTGTACCTGGAAACAGCCAGGAAAGTGCTGTGTACCTGAACACCGGGAGCCTGATTGCTGCATTTGGAGATCTCACTGAAGCCCTCAGCAGGTGCTGAAGTTGCTGCAATTGAATTCTCCAATCTCACTGTGATGGCACTGACATTTACCTGCAAACTGCTCGATAAACCTGAAGTGGTTTTGAGTCATCTGCAACAGCAGCTATCAAAAAAGCTTTTTACAAGCTTCATTCTCCCCTGTGATGACTGCAACCCTTTTCTGCAGCCAGTGAAGAGAAACCCACGGTCTGTGAGTGCCCTGCAAAGCTATCTGAGAGAAATCCATGTAGTAAACCAGAGTGTCACATCACTGCTGGTTATTAAATACTGAAAAACCTTATTGTTGCCTCCCTTCTCGATGCAGAAAAACTTTTTATAGTTTTTTTTTTTTTTTTTAAATATACATCACGCACAAGCTTAAGGAATCAGTCCTAAAAGTTGTTTGCAGTGGGAAGAGCTGGCAGGGCAGCACCCACCACGGTTCCCAGGACACCAACGCTGCGACATCCAAACAAGCAACAAGCCAAAACACAGCAGCCGATTGCCTTCAGCTGCCCACTGCTCTGCAGTTTTTTCCCTTAAAGGACAAGCCAGTCCGAAATGTGCGTGCCATCAGGCTGCTGCAGGAGAGCTCATTAACTCGCAGCGCCTCGGACTCACAGCGCTGCCTGCCAGGTTTTTTGTTTTCTTATACAAATGTGAAGCTCTGCAGACAGTTTGCAGCAAAACCAGACAAGTTTAACTACTACAGATGTTGCCTATTCTATTAAGTTCAGCATACCAGCTCCTTATTCAGCACTCCCAGTTCTGGGGGTGTCCTTGCCAGCTCTACTTTTGATTGAAAAAAGAAAAAAAGAAGAAAGAAGAGAAAAGCACACAAAGTATTGAAACTCAGCGTGTACACAAGCAACCTAAGAATAACTCAGCACTTTACAGCTGCCCACAAACCGGTCTCTATTTTATCGAGCCCCACCACCTGTCAAGCAGGGCTATTTCTGTTGTCCTCATTTCCCCACTGCTCTTTCCCAGCCACACACACGATGCATTCCCAAGCTAGGACCTGCAGCCCCAGACACTGGTTATGGGTAAGAGCACGTCCTGCCCCAAAACAGCACCAGCACACACCTCTGGGGAATTTTTCCCTGCCGTGAAAATCCCAGGAGCCACAATCCCACTGCCCCTGCCATGAGGCTGGGGGGCTGCAACACCAGGACACCCCCTCCCCAGCACCCATCCCAAGCTGGGCTCCCCTCAGGAAGCCCTCGTGCTCTCTCCCCCTGCCACTCTAGGGGCATCAGCCACCCCTCCGGAGCCCAAGACCCCCCTGCTCCACTGCTGTCACTATCCAGAGCCACAGACACCATCAGAAAGGTCTTCCACACCCCCCCCCCCCCACTGCCCCTTCACAGAGAGGAGAAAGAGGATAGATTTATGCTTTTAATACATTTTATTTATAACCAAAATTTCCAGAAGCCAAATTTGGCAATTTTTTTTTTCTGTAAAGGTTTTCATGCATAACTTGAAACTTGTCAACTGCAACAATTAAGTGGTAACTTTAGAAGAGACAAACATCCAGAATACAAACAGCTGTATCTGAATTAACAACATTTGTCTATTACTAACCTTATAAAGCAGGACGTGCCTTCCCTCTTATCAAAACCAAGCTGACAGATCTGCCTTTATACACACCCAACAGAATAAACTCTGTTATCGGCAAGGACGTTTTCCTTAAACGTTAGAAAAAAAAAAAAAAACACAAAGCAGAGAATGGAGTGACTGTCCATAAACCAGTCTCTTTAATTTCAGTCCTCTTTAATCGACTTCTTCGATGGTGGGGCCACCAGAGCCGCCTGCCCCAGCCCCTCCATCTCCCCGGTACAATTTTGTGACGATCGGATTGCAGAGTTTCTCCAGCTCTTTCTGCTTGTGCTCGTACTCTTCCTTCTCAGCCATCTGGTTGCGGTCGAGCCAAGAAACCACCTCCTTGCACTTGTCAAGCACTTTCTGCTTGTCCTGGTCACTGATCTTTCCCTTCAGTTTATCATCCTCCACTGTCTGCTTCATGTTGTAAGTGTAGGACTCGAGGGAGTTCTTGGCTGCCACCCGATCCCGGTTAGCTTCATCCTCTGCTTTGTACTTCTCTGCTTCTTGCACCATACGGTCAATGTCATCCTTGCTGAGGCGACCCTTGTCATTGGTGATGGTGATCTTGTTCTCCTTACCCGTGCTCTTGTCCACGGCGCTGACATTCAGGATACCATTGGCATCGATGTCAAAAGTGACCTCGATTTGGGGGACTCCCCTGGGTGCTGGGGGGATGCCTGTTAGGTCAAACTTGCCCAGCAAGTTGTTATCCCTTGTCATAGCCCTCTCACCCTCGTACACCTGGACCAGGACGCTGCTCTGGTTGTCTGAGTAGGTGGTGAAGGTCTGAGTTTGTTTGGTGGGGATGGTGGTGTTGCGCTTGATGAGAGCAGTCATCACTCCTCCAGCTGTCTCGATGCCCAGGGACAGAGGGGTGACATCCAACAGCAGCAGATCCTGCACGTTCTCAGACTTGTCTCCCATGAGGATAGCAGCTTGGACGGCAGCACCATAAGCCACAGCCTCGTCGGGGTTGATGCTCTTGTTAAGCTCTTTGCCATTGAAAAAATCCTGTAGCAGCTTCTGGATCTTGGGGATCCGGGTAGAGCCCCCCACCAGCACGATCTCCTGGATCTGGCCCTTGTCGAGCTTGGCATCACGCAGTGCCTTCTCCACTGGCTCCAGGGTGCCACGGAAGAGGTCAGCATTGAGCTCCTCAAAACGGGCACGGGTAATGGAAGTGTAGAAGTCAATGCCCTCAAAGAGAGAGTCAATCTCAATGCTGGCCTGCGTGGAGGAGCTGAGGGTGCGCTTTGCCCTCTCACAAGCTGTGCGCAGCCGCCTCACTGCTCGCTTGTTGCCAGCAATGTCACGCTTGTGCTTGCGCTTGAATTCTTCCACAAAGTGGTTTACCATGCGGTTGTCAAAGTCCTCCCCACCCAAATGGGTGTCACCAGCCGTGGACTTTACCTCAAAAATCCCATCCTCGATGGTAAGGATGGAGACATCGAAAGTGCCCCCTCCCAGGTCGAAGATGAGCACGTTCTTCTCTCCAGCCCGGGTTCCCTTCTTGTCCAGGCCATAAGCAATAGCTGCTGCAGTGGGCTCATTGATGATACGCATCACATTGAGGCCGGTGATGGTGCCGGCGTCCTTGGTGGCCTGGCGCTGGGAGTCATTGAAGTATGCTGGCACTGTGATGACAGCGTTCTGCACCTTGCACCCTAGATAGGCCTCAGCAATCTCCTTCATCTTGGTGAGTACCATGGAGCTGATCTCCTCTGGGAAGAAGGTCTTCATTTCCCCCTTGTACTCCACCTGCACCTTGGGCTTGCCACCCTCATTCACCACACGGAAAGGCCAATGCTTCATGTCCGACTGCACCGTGGGGTCATCATACTTGCGGCCGATGAGGCGCTTGGCATCAAAGATGGTGTTGGTGGGGTTCATTGCTACCTGGTTCTTGGCAGCATCCCCGATGAGCCGCTCTGTATCGGTGAACGCCACATAGCTGGGTGTGGTGCGGTTACCCTGGTCGTTGGCGATGATCTCCACCTTGCCGTGCTGGAAGACACCCACGCAGGAGTACGTGGTGCCGAGGTCGATGCCGATCGCCGGCCCTTTAGCAGACATGGTGTCGGCTGTCTGTGGTGCTGTTCGCCCGTGTCCACCCCGCCCGCTCCCGCTGCAGCCGCGGCGCGATATGCCCAGCTCGCGCCTCCGCCGCCCGTTTTATAGCCGCCGCGGCCGCTTCTGGAACCTGCCAGAACCCTGACGGCCAATCCGGACGTTTCTCCAACAGTCGTTTGGCCAATCGCCCCCGCGAGCCGCCGGAGCGTGCCCGCCCCCAACGCTCTGACCAATCAGAACCGCGAGCGCCTCCCCGCCAGCCCGCCCCGCAGAGGCCGCGATTCTTCCGGGTTTTTCTCGTGCGCCATCACGCTCAGCCAATCCGCGCTCGTGCTGTCCACTCGCCCCGCCCCCGTCGCGAGCCTCAGCGAGAAAGTTCCAGCTGACATGACGTTATGCCGGGGATTGACAGCAGCCTTGTCCAATGGCAGGCGGAGGCGGACCGGCGGGGTGGGGCTACGGGACGCCCCCGCGCTCCTCCCGCCCGGACCCGCGGGGTGTGGGGGGTTGCGGGTTCGCGGTCGCTTGCGCCGTGCGGTGTTTGTAATTCCTGAGCGCTCGGCCCGGCACTGGGGAATTTGCCCTTATTTGGTCGCAGGGCGGCAGAAATTTCGCCCTCCCTCCCTGACACAGACACACACCTCCCTTCAGCCTCCCCCCCGGTTTGTCAGGGCGCAACGGCCGCCACCCCTCCCCTCCCCCGCCGCGCCGACCCCCGAACTGTCATGGCGGAACGCCTCCCCTCACAGCTGCGCGCCCTCCCGCTGAGGGAAAGTCCCGCCGAGCCTGTGTTTAGCCTTATTTCCCCCGAACTCAGCCACCCCCGCCCCGTGTCTGTCCCGGTACCCAAACTCGGGGAGTGGCACCGGCTTCTCCCCTTCTTGTTTCCACATCAGAACTTAGGGAATGGCACCGGGCTGTCCCCTCCTGCCCCCGCACCAGAACTCAGCTAATGGCGGCTTTGGGGGCCCTGTTGCTGCGTGTTCCTGCGTGGTGACCATTCTTGAACCGCCTCCAAATTCTTGTCTGTTGTGCTAATGTGAGATGTCGTCACGCCTACGTTTAGCAAAAGCTATGGAGCTATTAACTCCGAGCTAGGAAAGTGCTTTGATGAAAATATATTAAACATGAAAATCCGCTGTGGTTCCTCCAAATTATGCCTCCTTACCCTGAGACAAACACTTCAAAATGTTCCAGTTCTAGTAAGGAGAGCAAAACACCAGCCTGAGTTTTTTTGTTTTTTTGTTTTTTTTCATACAGGGAGTCTTAGTGAGTAGCTCCTTTTCAGCTCCTTTAAAAGTATTGCGAAAAGTTTGCTGTCCATAGACTTCAGGGGTTATGTGAGAGAAGGATTAATGTCACTGTGTACTTGAATCCTCTTTCATTAGTTTTGTCCCCAACCTTCAGCAGTTTGCTATACCTGGCCTCATAGAAAACGTTTTACAGCTTTTCCCAGAGTGACTTATATTCACAGTTATTACAGGCACTGTTACTCCTGTTCAAAAACATCCTTGTTTCTATTAGTATGTTTTTCAAAACCTTTTTTACAAGACACCAAGACACGAGAGCTCCACCTCTTCTGTGCATTATGTGTGTAGTTTTGTGATGGAAGAGCCTGGATTTCTGACCATACATATTGTACGTGTTTAAATAACTATCATTCTTCCATGGATCCTGGTCTTTTTTTTCACACGGGTTCTGACCTTGGAGCAATCCAAAAGAAGTCACTGGAAAATGGGAACCATCAGCTGTCCCTGCCTACAGGAGCTGCTCTGTATATCCTGTGTGCATATTTCTTTGATGGGAAGGGTGTCAGTTTCTCTTGTAGTTAGACCAGTGACTGATTCATCACTGAACCATCTCTTCCTGTAATTCACTGCCACTTCATTCAGTTGATTTTATTATGTGGAACAGGGAGAAATGCCAGGGCAATACAAAGAGAGGTGGATAATAAATTCTGTTCCAGCTGAAATGTTGATGTTGTTTATTATTTGTCTCCTTATGAGGACTGTCCCTTAGGACACTAATAATGCACAAGAACCCTGTTTTAATACCTGCAGTACAAACTCAGACCCTATTATTCCAGAGTAAAAAGACTCCTGCCTCCTGCCTCAAAAACATATGTATAGAAACAGTAGATGGGAAAGAACAAGTGGAGTAGGAAATAACACAATATCGATTAACACAATAAACAACCTTGGCAGCAAAATTAATCTGATGTCTCATTTCACTATAGCTGTAGTCAAATAAGGTTTATCCAATTTAGAAGTGACATTTCATTTATTTGACCCAAAGCTTTTAACTATGTTTTATCAGCCCAGGCACAAAATATATACAACAGTTCCAAACAAAACTTGTTTGGGGTTTCCTTGGCCCAGTAACTAGTGTGGCCCTGATATGCTTGTGCTGATACCCACATGTGCTGGTAAGAGGTGAAGAGGTGTTTGCATTGACTGGATTACTGCATACCCTGCAAGAACCCTCAGTCCTGTTTATTTCATCATTTGAGTTGTTTTGCTGTAGTAAATCTGAGGAAGAGATCTTGGAGGGACACGTGAGCACACCGTTTTAATGCTGCTAGTGTAAAGGGACATCCTAAGGAAAAATCCAAAGGTCTCTGGACTGAGGCTGTTTAGCCTGTTGCAGAAGTATTTCTTTCCCAGCTGGGCACACAGATGCTGTTTTCTTCTGTACAATTATATGTCTAGGTCCCAGCTGCTTTTTAAACTTCCATTCCTACTCAGTCAGGAGTTCACGTGATGTTCTTGCATTCACCTCTTACTGATGTCCTTGGAGAAAGTCCAGTCTAACGAGAGGAAGCAACCTCTAAAACCTCATTAGACGTATTCTCTCTTCTCAGCAGAGCTATTACCAGCCTGCTTTTTGTCAGCAGTTTGTGAACCAACTCATCCATGCAGTCATCCTCTCATACGGGAAGAGCCACATGATTCCCTTTTATGTTGCTTCATATGCAATCATGGTACAGGTGAGCCAAACCAACTGGTTCAGAAATTAAAGAGCGAGCTTTATGGGGAGGACTTCAGCACAAGTCTGATTTTCCCTTTAACAAAACATTTGCTGTTATTCCCTCATCCTGAATCTGTAAGCCATACTTTCACAGCAACTTCCAGAGCAGCAATTCAGCACCTCTGGCAGTGGCAGTCCTCTTTCTGATCCATTTATTTGTGTTTAGGATCAATTATGCACCCATGTCTCCTGTTTGGCAGCATTATGTAATGCGCTGTAGGCTATTCTCCATTACACCACCCAGCCAGAAATGAAGATGATATTTAGATTTCTTCAGTGAAGCAAGAGTTCAGTATTTGGATCAGAACAGAGACCTCAACTCTTACCTTTATCTTGATAAAAGGAATACTTTTTCCCCACGTGTTTCATAAGGCAATGTAGTATAAAAATAGGACTGAACCCAAGTTATAGTTTAATCAGACATCAGCCACTTGGATCATTAAGATAAAGTTGAAATGCAATGAATGATTTTTTGAAGTTTGGCAGTCAGAAGACCTTAGACCTTAAATTCTGGTATCCATTTCCCTTGTATCCATTTCTCTAATACCCATTTCCCTTGTAAAACTATCCCAAAACTTGCATGCATCATATTGTATGGTGAGAATGGATTATTTTATAATACAGCAATCAGTTCAGAAAAGTCTTAAGCAACTGCTATTCTAAGATCATGTAATATTTTGTCACAATACCTTTTCATCACTGAAGTTCTTCATCTTGTTTATATTTGTGAATGTATGTCTGGTACTTGGAATTCAGACAAGAACTATCAGTGTATGAAATGACAAGATTCTTCTAACAAGGTGTTGCATTAAAAATCATAGTGTATGTGGGGGGAACTATGTAACTTACTTTGTATTTATATACCTCCAGGTTTCATGCACAGCTGCTCCTTGTTAATTTAAAGGGCAGCCATAATACATCATCTTACTTAAATAAGTGCTCCTTTGTTTTTATGAATAACAAATACAGTTCTGCAAATCTGTATAACGTGATTTTTGGCAAATTACACAAATGCATGATCAGTACTATGGAAATACTCAGAAGAGCAGAATATAGGGCACTGTAATTTCATACTGCCAAACCAGGAGTTCAAAACTCATGAGTCAGATCTCCTAAAATTATAAACCTAGTGGCTTTATTCACCTTCTGGCTTTTTCATCTTTACCATATGTTCAGATTACACTTTTAGGATTTTCCATGTAATTTGTACATCTAATTTTTTTAAATAAATAAATAGCTCATTACACCATCTCACAACTGAAACCAGGCTGCCTCAGATTGATTAGACTCAATAAAATCATGGAAATTGTCAGCACTGATTAAACTAATGCTTGATGCTTCAAAGAATAATTATTTTATAATTAAGTGGTTTTTAAGCGCATTTATTTACATAGACTTCTGACAGTTTGCTGAGGCATGATTAAAAGCTGAAGTTAGTATCACTAGTGCTAACTAGATAAACTGGTGTGCTGTGCATTTTAGGCAGTGAGTTCTTTATTCCTTTAACTGGAGCCTCCCTTTCTTGCAGGCAGTACCAGCTCTGCTGACAGTCCTAAGCAAGTGACTTTAAAGCAAAACATTTCCCCGTAATCACAGAATCAGATCAGAAAAGGTCATTTAGTCCCATTTTGTGTTTAACCACGATTTCCTGTCTTGCAATTTAAGGCAATTATTTTTATTCATATTGACTGTGGATATGAGAAACAGTTGTACCATTTTTCTTTGCAATCAGATTTTATATGTGAAAATCATTGTGTTTTGCCTCCACCATCTCTTCTGTAAAATTACTTAAAATCACTCAACCTGTGCTCAGAAGCAAAATCTTCTTGGTTTCCAAACATTCACTGCTTTCTCCTGGGTTCTCTGCATGCACCTTGTATCTTAGTTTTCAAGTGCTGTTCTCAAAACTGGAGATGTTACCAGCTCTTGCCTTAGCGGTTCTGAAGGAGCAGATGATACTCCAGTTTCTACATTTCAGCTTTTACCTTCATTTGCAACATCGTGATGTTGCAGATTAATTTTCCGAATATGATCCAAAATAATGCATCAATTCTTTTCAGTTGAAATTGAAAAGGTAGTTTTAGTTTAGATATAAGGAAGAAATCCTTTACTGTGAGGGTGCTGAGGCCCTGGCACAGGTTGCCCAGAGCAGCTGTGGCTGCCCCATCCCTGGGAGTGTTCAGGGATGTTCAAGGCCAGGTTGGATGGAGCTTTGAGCAACCTGGTCTGGTGGAAGGTGCCCCTGCCCATGACAGGGGGCTGGAATGAGATGATCTTTAAGGTCCCTTCCAAAACAAACCATTCTAGGATTCTGTGAAATTAAGCAGCTGTTCCTTTACTTGCACATCTGAGGGTTCCAGCTTGCACTTGTTCCTATTAAATAATATGTTTTCAGATCCCATCTGCACCTTGCCAGGATTATTCTGAATTCTAATCTTATCTGTTAATGTACCTGAACTCTGCTTGGTCTTCTTTGAAGATATTAAAAGGATACTCTATATGGCCCAGGGAGTAAATAAATGAAAACAGACAATTTTATCTAGAACTGCTATGGTGGGGTTAAACAATATATTGCAATTATTGGCAGTAACTGTAAAGCTGTAAAATTATGCTAAGTCTTAAACAAGATTAATGGTGTACTGTAAACACAGGCAAAGACCAATAGTTCTTACTCAGAGATCAGTATGTGATTAATCTCTCAGATTTACCAATATACTTAGTGTGAACAATTTTTATAATAATTGAATGGTAGCATGCTATGAATTTCTCTTGTTTTCTCATTTCTATGATTGTCATTTCTGCTTTCCCTCTTGCCATTAGCAGGTGAATGGGAAAAACAGGAAACAGGAACTGATGAAGCAGGTGGTAACTTCACCCTGTTGCCAGGACTGTTATCAACTCAGGTATAAAATGGAATTAAATGAGAATAATAAGCAGATTTGTAAGAGTATTTTATTAAAGATACTGTCGCAAAGCACAGAATAAGCTTTAAAGATGATGATAACTAACCTGGAATGTCTTTACTGATACTCTACATAGACTAGAAGTAATTGCTAAGTTACAGAACAGTCACAGCCTGTTCTAGATGTCCTACAATTTGTATACTGTTGAAGGCGATGTTAATGTATTCCCTTCTCTCCTCTGCTTTGTGGTGGTCCTACTCTTAAGGTCCTTCATGTTTTCTATAGAATGAACATCCCATATTGCTCTTAGATATCTTGTGCCTTCTCCCTCCAATAGTATCTGGCTTTGCCCAGATATTCACCATCCTCCCCTTTGCTCCATACAGCCACTGGAACTGAAGTGAAAGCATTCCAGTGCTGCACTGGAGGCTTTTAAAATACCTACATTAATGTTTAAGGTGTTATGTGTTAATAGAGCTGATACCTTCAACATCTATATGCTGAAACATTGGGGGGCTACGTAATTAGATTAAGCAACCACATTCAAAGATATCTGAACATCTTTTCTTGCATTTGTATAGTAACTTTATAAACTCAAAAAGAGTAAAGCAAGCACAGACACATGCCCTATACAAGCTGCAATACAGACAATATTGTACACACTTTGTAACAACAGTAATGAAAATGATGCCAATTATAAATAAAATTATAGACAGACTATTCTTGAGATAACAGTTATAGTGAACAATGAAACATCCTTTTATAATCATGAGTAGAATTAGTAAGATACGTAACTACAGCAGAATATAATCAGCATGTTTAGTCCGCTTACATGTCTTAATTTGATCCACTGTTGTCTGAGAGAAGCAAAAGAAATTAATATTTTTATAATTCATGCTTTCCCTAATTTGGAACATTTACTGCCTTATTGCTTTTTTGGTTAGGGTTTTTTCCCTCCCCTCATTAATTTAGCTGGAAACATTAGTACACCTAAAATGTTCAAATCTGAACATAAATGCCTGATTCTCTTCTTCGAGCCAGCTTTTGCAAGGCTTAGCTCCAGAACAAGGTGCACCCTGTGCCCTGTGAAGATTATTTCACATTTACTCATCTCCTTGTTGGCAAAAAAATTTCACCATTCTTTTTAAAAAGACCAGAGCACCATTTCTTTACTCTCCACATACAAGCACTGTGCTCCATGGAAGGTCCTCTTCAGCTTGCAAATGATGATCATGGCAGCAGGGGAAATCAAGTCAGCTGGATCTCTCTCACCATCCTGTCCTTCCTCAGGGACCCTCTGTCCTCAGTTTTAAGTTTTTCACCTCTTACTCTTTTTTTTTTCAACACTTGATAGTTTAGCATTGTGCATGAGTATACACTTGTAATGTTTGAACTAAAAAATCTACACAGTTTTTGACAGCAACTCTAAGAAGCCTCATTTCAGAAAAGGAGCACTCCAGCATGTGAATAGAAATTTTGCAAATTCATTTCAGAGCAGCCCTTAATACCTGGCATCTGCCTCTTTTGGCTGTCTGCTGCATGAAAGACTTCAAATTTGTTTTTTACAACTGTAAGTAATAGTCACAAGGAAGTAAGATTTATGATACATAGAAGAGTCCAAAACAACTTTTACTGCATGTTCTAATTTGACTGCTTTGGTGCCTTTTGCGACTGCTGCAGTATGTCAAAAAAGCAAAGGTGGTGCCAATTCAGATCTGGCACACGAGGTTCTGAGTTTTTATGAAATCTTTTGCCGACCAGTTCTTCCTCATGTCTTCTCCAAATCTGGTTCTCTCAGTTGTTCAGAAGCTTAGAAGTCCCTATTTCACTACTGCCATGCAGAAAAGAAATGCAAGAAAAATATTAAAAGTCAGAAGCCCACACTGCAGTACTGTATTTGCTAGCATGATGTGGTCCCTCCCACCTCACCATGAGTGGTTTTGCTCTAAATACCCATCCTTCAGTTATATTCAGAGCACCCACCACAGTCAGGAACTCTTTTAAAAAGCCATACATTTCCTTCAACCCCTACCCCACCAGAACACGACCTTAAACTATGTTGTCATCTTGTTTCAGAAACTTTTGCTTCTTTTTCCTTTGCCTTCTGTTTTCAAAACAGCTACAGATTTGCTGAAGAAAAACTTCATTTCCCAAACCTCCCAGAAGTAATTTTTTATACTGTATGTGTTACTTTCCAGCAGTGGTTTATGGCTTGGCTTAGTGGATGCTCAAAAAATTGCATGAGTATTATTTCCCCTCAGCCACTCATAACTTGGAACACCCCCACTCTGGAATACTTCTTACTGCTTCATATTTGACTGAATTTTTGGTTGTGGGTTTTTTTATCTTGCCTGACTCAGAGGTAACTGTTACGTATTTACTCGACACACACCCCCCCACACACCCCAAATTCTCATTTTAGGTTAAATGCAGATAAATTGTATAAATATTTACAATTTCTGTAAGTCATTTCATGACAAATATGAGCAGCTTTGTGTTCGATAGGAACAGTCAAGAAACTGGAAGCGCATGGATGTAACTTTTGAGGACAGTCCTCAGGGTTGTTGGGGGGTTTTTTTGCACACTGACTTCTTTCTCTGGATATGTGAATCACATTGGACAAAGTATATGATTGTGCCATTTCTGGATAACTTACACTTGGTGTTTCTATGAGACTGTGGCAGCCCTGGCCCCAAGTGGTTGTGTCTACACTGCAGAGGCTGCACATGAAGCCAGGTTTAGCAGCTCTTTGCATTACTTACCTGCCAAAGCATCCTCAAGGCCAGCTCAGGGCTGAATTTCCTGGCACACCTTTGACAGGAAAGCCTCGAGTGATACTCAGCACTTCTGTGTGCACCGTGGCCAGGCTCTCTCTCACTGCATGTGCCAGGCCCAGGCTTGTCTGGTATTTTATCTGCCCTCTGTGCCATGTCACATACTTAAGGTGGGCAAAAAGGCCAGCTGGCACAAAAGGCTTTTGTTTTGTGCCATGAGGGCAATGTGAACAGGGGAAACGGGCAAACTGCTACCTTCAAAGTACTGCTGGTTCTGGCCATGTGTCTGCCTGCCACATTCTTAAAATCTTGGAGGGGAATTCACTGGACTGCTGCTGTTATTGCAAAGTAACTCTTACATGACTAGCTCAGAAGTCAGGAAGTATCTTTTTTTTTTCTTTTTTTTTTTTTTTTGTTAACTAACAAAGGAGGAAAAAAAAGGTGTTCTAACTACAGTCTGCATGTGAGCACTGTTTTTCCCCCGGCAACATCAGTGTTTATCTCTGCTGTTCATTACCATGCCAGCCTGCACTTTGCAGTCCAAAATCTCTGTCGTTTGCAAATCACAGACAACTCACACACACGACTGAGCTGCATTCCACCACCTCCCCCAAACACATGGGCTGGGACCACCTCTGAGTGCGGGAAGGTGGGCTGCCTGTGAGTATTAAATGCCATTTTTCCGATGAGACGGCAGAAACGCCGCTGATCAGTGCCAGCTGTGGTGGGCGGGTGCAGCACACGCGGAGCTGCCGGCGCTGCCCGGAGCCTGCAGCAAGGGAGACGAGCGGCAAAACGCGGTGCCCTGCTCGCAGACTCCAAACTCGCCCTAAGCGCTGAAGCTGTTCGGGGATGCACAGCCGGGAGGATCCGCTTCACCTCCTGCCAGCAAACCGGAGCATTCCAGCCCTGGGAATGAGGGACAGGAGCGCTCCCAGAGAGCCACGAGATGGCGCCGGAACGCCCATCCCTGCATCCCGAGCATCTGCAGCATTCCAGCCCTTCCCAGGGCTTGCAGGGGATGCGGCTCTTTCCACTTCACCAAAGTCAGAGGAAGTCTGTGATTAGCTGCATGTTTACAAATAAAAGGAGGATCTGGAGGCAGATCAAAGATGACTTTCCAGATTTGGCCCGATATCAGCTTCCTGTGCTAACAGCATCTGCATGGGTTCCTCTCTTATGTTCAGTGGCTGAACTTGGTGTATCTCATCATGCATTAATAATGCTTTTTCAAGGCTTAGTGCATTTATTAGAAGTCTGAAAATTCAGCCAGCTAAGGACCTGAAGAAACAAAACAACAACACCCCTCAGCCAACAAGATCTTCCAGGCTCCATCTAAGAGAAGCATCCACTGGGCTGTTCCTCACCCTGCTTCCTGCAATGTAAAGGGAACCAAGAAGCAAAGATAAGCCCTGTTCCAACATCCAAAGGATGGAGTACTTCAGACTTAGTAAACAGGAGCAGTAGCTCTTCTAACAATCCGAGCAGCTTGGATGGTCCAATCACACCATACATGCTTTTCACTGAGGAGTCTGTAGTTCATCCAGGATCTCAGTGACTTTGTCACAGCCCAAAGGACCAGGGAGAGAAGCAGATGGGAGATAAAAGATGTGGTGTGTGAAATAACACTGAATTAATGTGTATCTGTTCTAAGGGACATCTTTGTTTTGACTCTGTGTAACAAGCCAACATAGCTTGTGAGGTCTGGGAGGCCACAGACTATTCCTTCTCTCATAGTAGTGCTCTGTTTGAAGTTGGTATTTCTATTTGGGGTCTAAGCCACACTGAAGTTGATCAAATAAACATTCTCCAAAGGAAACTGCCTTTGAACTATTTAACTCTTTGCACAACAAACTAAAGCTGAAAGAACTGTAACAATTACTGTAAAATCTCTTGTGTCTTGACTGAGTTATTTTCTGGTTTTCAAGTTACTGTACATCAGGCCCTCTGTCTTTTCTGGCAGAACTGACCGTGTCAGCAATGGCCAGTAAAATCTAAGTGAAACACAATGCATCTGAAAGCAGACTAGGTGGGGCTAACCCTGAGACTTCCAGGCATGCAGAGTATTAAGTGTCATATTTTACAGCATATGTAAGTGTACACAACTTCTGTTTAATTCACCTGATAACAATGTAGCTCAGACGTCTGAACTCTCTCCTGGGCTGTGGGACATACTAAGACAATTTCTTTATCAGTTCCAAGGGATCCTACCCTGTATTTCCTCTTCCTACAATATTACTGTATCTATCCTTCCCCCAAAGGAGGGATACTTTAGATTTTGTCTCTTAAAATGTTTCTGATTTGTCTAAGTAATTCAATAACCAGTGGCTAGAAACCAGAACCTCAGTAGTTCAGAAGCTGGGGCTCTGTACCAATAGGTACCAGTAGGAAACCCACAAGCAGGGAAGAAACCAGGGTACCATCTTTAGCATCCTAAATAAAAACCCTAACAACGACTTGTGTAAGAGGAGTGTAACCAATACCAGAAGTCTGGTGTGTCTGCTGCCAAAACCAAAAGCAATTTATGGTATTCAGCAAACTCTATTTTTAGGCAGCTTATCTGCATTTCCACAAACTTTCATGGTCTTTGGGGCTTTTGCCATGGAGAGAAGGACAGTATGTTATTTTTCCCTTTCATTTTCTGGGGAGTCAGAAGCAGAAGTCCCTCTGGTGACCATCCGCAATGTAGAGGGATGGCTACCTAAAAAGGAGAGAACAGGTATTACTGAACTTGTGTAGGTTCAACTGAACATGTGAGAACTATTAAAAAAGGCAACTTCTCCACCCTAGTCATTGCTTTAAAACAGGAAGAAAGTAAATCTTCCTTTTCAAAAAACAGAAAGCAAATTAAAGAGCCAAAAGGATGTATTTTTAAAATAGCAACCTTGTCATCAGGGGAGATGGGGGAAAAGAGAGGGGGAAAAGACTGATTTTTACATTTTTGTGTTGGCAATGCAGCTGCTGCAGAGACCTTGGCAATTGCTGACACTTGGTGGCACTTTGCCTGACAGACAAGTTGAGAAACTAAGGATTTACAGCAGTCCTGATTTCCAGTGGATTTCCTACAATCTGCACAGCTTCCGGGATTTAGAGGTCTATAAGGGATCCACTCATTCCCTGTCAGGAGTCTTGGGATGTCTACAGAACTGTAAGACAGATTTATCTGAAGTCACGTCTTATTTGCAGATGAAAAAAAGTACACCCCAAAATCTCATTGATGCAAATCACACCTGAGTTTGAGTGAAAACGATAAATGCAGCAGAACTTTGTCAGAGAGGGAAGTTCTTGAACCATTTCTTTTTTTTTTCTCCCACCGGAAATTCTAGATGCAGCATTGTTTTTGTGGTTGTAGCTGCAGGAAGATTTACTATGGTTTTTAGTATGCCAGAAGGCACAGGAAAGGATTAAACCTTTTCATTTTCATTTTCTTGCAAGAGAATCAAAGATCCTGACCATGTCTGAACCTCAGGGCTGCTGGGGTGAGGTATGCCACGCTGGCTACACAAAAGAGACAGTCAAAGCCTGGCCTTAGACCACCTGAGGATTCCTCATCTCACAGTTCTGTTATGTTCCCTTTAATATATTAATATAAAACTTTAACAATCTATTTCCAACCATTCTTACACAGGGAATCTGCGTGAATACTGAAAAGCATTTCTCTAAAAGCATGATGCATTGTTTTCTTATGTCTTAAATTAATTTTAAAATCCCCACCCTACAAGGTATTTGAGGGCAAAAATAACCCAAATAAAGATCTGATAGCATTTCTCCTATGAAGCTGGCACTGGCCATTCAAGTACATGAAAAGAAACATGGGCTGTTTGTTTCAGGGCTGAATATTTATAGTCATGATGAAGTGATTCCTGAGTCATGAGCTCTACTGCCCTGTTACAAATTAAGATTTGTCTTTCTGCATTAAAAAAATAAAATCACAATTAATTCCAGAATTGTGGAAGTGACTGTAGAAGTACCAAAAGACACTCAATTTATAAAACGTGTCCTGATTTTTGGCATCTTTCCCCTACAAAATCTCAGCCGACTCACACACCTCAGGAATACACTGCACAACAATATTTTAGGAGTTTTTTGGAAGTTGGAAGAAAATAAAAAACTGGTTTATAGCTGAGAACTACAGAAATGTCAGCTTTTGAAAACATGTTCCTAATTTCTAGCCTTCAGCAGACTTTATAAAGTCAAATTAGTCATGCTTCATCTTGTAGGTCTGCAAGTCTGTGACAAACATCAAACCAGCTGAGAATTAGGGAAGTCAAAAGATTTGATTTTTAACCCTCTGAGACTGAGAAGCACTTAAAAGTCAGAAGCACATAGGGATAGTAACAGATACTGCCAGCATCAGCTTAACTTACACATGGAATTACCCCGAGCTTTCAGCATTAGACCAAAAATGAGACGACTGTCTCCCCGTGCTGTGAAAAGCAGTGAGGGGCACAGGGCAACAGAGGAGCTCCACAGCTGCATCTGGGCCCACAGCTGGAGGGCAGGAAGGCCAGAGGAAGGTGGGAGCCATTCCTGGTGTTTGGCCAGACAAGGGGCCCAGCTCATTCCTGGCCTCGGGCCAGGCCAACCACACAAACCCAGTGGTGTGGAGCACTACCCAGTGTGCTGCAAGAAACACTAAGAAAGCTCCAGAGCATAGTTGTGGGATGAGCTGAATGCAGGAAGGTTTCCAGTTCTCAGGAAGAGGGCAGATAGCAGAGATGTGTCTCACTTGTAAGAGGTTGGGCTGCCTTTTTCCTTATCAGGAAACAGGAGATGAATGTAAGAGTTCAGCTTCCCCGAGGATGCTTGAGGGAGACAGAGACCGAGTTAAATTCGGGATATGCTCAGAGTTCTGGTACAGCTCATTTAAGCAAATGAGCCCCCTCCCAGCCACTCATTCCTCCTCTCGTGCCACCCCTTCTATTGTGCTTGCACAAGATCTGACACAGAGATGGAGAGGGAAACACAGCAGGGAACTGATCCAGCCAAAAACCAGCCCCACAGGGAATAGAAAAACGCCCGTTGTTTGATTCAGTTCATTGTGAAGCTACATAGATCCGTGCTTTTTGACAAGGGAGAAGGTGGCACACAGGGGAGAGGAGAGCTGAAACTCATGGGGAGAAGTAAAGGGCTGCCAGGGCTCAAGGTGGCACAGCCTCCAGGAGCAAATTCGTGTCCTCACCAATAGCTCTGAAACTCTTGATGGTTTACCACTAGAGTATTCAAATACAATCATGCAGTCAAACTATTCACTTTTATAACAATGTATTTTTAATACATTCTTCAGGGCAATATATTTTCTGTCTTCAGCTTTGAATAAAAAATAAGCTGAATTATATGTTTTACACCAACTGAAAATATTACATAGACAAGTCCCCTAATTAAAGCATAAATTCTTAGAATTCCATGATACTCTATTTATTGAAATCAAGATATCTCCACAGACCTGTTGGCTACAAATATCATTATACACAAATATAAATACTTGAACTAACAAGTCAGCAGAAAGCATTTACACGTATATATATATAACATTTTAAACATCTCCTCTGAAACTGAAAAAGAAGCTCAACAGCTTTTGTGATATTTTAAAGCTCATACCGTGTCTTCATGAATTCCCTCTTTTTAACTTTCAGTAAATCTTGAAAGCTAAGAACTAGGCTGGCCACTTAAAAATTCTCAGGATTGCAGCCCATAGCACTGCCAAAATGAGAAAAACAACAGAGCACAGAGAGGTCCTCCAAAAATAAGAACAGCAAATCACTTAAAAATATAACTGATGGCATCCAGCAAATCTTTTTCTTTCTGGCTACGCCTTGTGCAATGCTTACACCTCCAGTTTTAAATATCCTGAAGTGCTTTTCAACACTAATATTCACTAAGGAGATGCAAAGGAACAATGTTATGGCAACAGAAAAGTACAAATTAGAAGAAAAGAACTCTTAAATGAAATACTTTTGCTTCTCCATCTTTGAAGTAACAGCAAAACTTCTAGGATAACTGCTGTTGATTTTTTTTCATGTCTGCTTTTGTTCTGTCTCCACATTAAATCATTTTTGTCATGGTAGGAGCACTGAATCACCATCGTTTCACCCTCCTGCAGATGTTGTCCCATTCTGCGGAGAACATTCAGGAGTGGCCAGCCCCAGGCTGCCTCAGCACCCAGACCTTCTCCCCTTTCACAGCAGCCAAATTCCTCCTGTCACTCCAGGCCTTTTCTCTAACAGTCCCATGCTGCTCCCCTGCACGCTTTTACACGTCATCTTAAATACTCAGCTATTTAAATACCCATCTACTTGCAAGCCAGGCTGACTTGTTTATGTTCTCCTGTACTCCCCCTGAACACTTCTTAGGCTACTTCAGTCATTCTGATTTTTTCTGCCTACATGTAAGTAGATCCACTTTTAAGCTTCCCTGCAGTGCAATTCATGCTCTTTGTGAGCCTTAGCATGGACTTTCATACATGTGAACTCCAGGGCACTGGGTTTTGTTTCACTAGAACAGGAAAAAACATCAATTCAAGTTCAGTTGGAAAGGTTTAACAAACTTTACTTTGAAAGGCTACTACAACACAGCTTATAACTGAAAAACAGAGGTACTCAGGGTGCTTATAAAGTTAGATAGTACACGTAAATACCATCATTCCCAGTTTCTCCATTTAGCTTCTGTAGTTGGCAGGTCTACTTACACTGGGAAGTCACATTTTTTAAGAAACATTTTTGGGTCAAGTTCAGACCAGTAGGCAGTAAACAAGGGCTCCTGATCCTGAGCAGGAGGCTCTATAAATCAGCCTTAGCCCTTCACCGAATTGAGGGCTGATCCCTTACATGGCAGAGGTCACTCCTGCTTTTCAGCGAGGTCTTTAGTGCGGGCAGCGCTGTGCGGGCAGCGGGGCCGGCCGTGCTTGGTACACAACCCGCGTTTGTCCGTGAGCTCATGGCTCAGGCCACGGCTCCCCAGCCAAGCTGAGTCATCCTCACTCTGCTCTCACAGCCGGGACATTTTATCCACTCCTCCAGCCACCCCCTCCCTGCCACCTTTGGGACCTGCTTCCCACTGCACGGCTCTAATCCTGCCTCCCTGCCTTTGCCACTCCCTCCCACTCAGGATCTCTTCTCCCACTCCTCCAGTGCCACAAGACCCTCCTGCCAGCTCCCCCCAGTGCTCTCCAGTTCTCCTTCACTTCCCTTGACTGCTTTTCCCAATCCAGCTGATACTGTGAGGGATAACCTGCATGTCAGGGAATCACTGTGTGCAGCTCTGGAGTGCTGCAGTGTATTCATGCCTGTGCTCTCTTGGCCTCAGTGCTATCGAGGACTTGGCTGACTTCAGCATCATACAAGAAAACAAAGGACTGGGCAGTTAAAGCAAAACACTAAAAGCCCACTAAACTGCACCCAAAGCAGCTGGTGCCTCGGAGCAGCTGCTGGCTCAGGACCAAGGGCTGCTGGGGGAGCCTTCTCCATCACTGCAGAAATGCACACGTCTGCCAACCAAGAGAAATCCTAATGCACATTTAAAACTGAATAAATGCGAGGCAACTCACACTACTTTTAATACTTAAAGTGGAGATTCTGAATTGTATTCACTCCTCTGAATAGTCTAAAATTAAAACTCCATACCCCTCATAATCCCCAAGAAACTAGGAATGAAACTTAACAGAAACAAGCACATGAAAGCCCTGGACTAGACCGTCAGCTCCTGGCTCCTATTCTCAAACCCCACCACTGGCACATGAGGTGATAGAACATTTCACTTGGACGGGACCTGCAATGATCATCTCCTCCAACTGCCTTAATTGCTGATCTAAATTACCTTCCTCACTCCATAGCTCAGTGGGAAATAGCATTACCACCCTCTTTGATAAAGTGTGATCTGCTGGGAGAAAGTACAACTAGGTTTTATTTTTTAATTGTTTTCTCCACAATTACGTATTAGGATCCTTTCCTCCACCCCATCACAAATCACACACTTAACAAACGTTTAGACAGCTGGTGCCTAAGAGTCAAAGCCAGTTGCTCTCTCAAAGGCCAAAGTGCCTCACTGAATCGATGTCAGCTGGTACTTAGTACGATTTTTAAATTCAATTAAATTAAGAGACAAGCTGCATAGACTCTGCTAGAATCAGAAAGGAATCTTAAAAGGCGTAAAATATATTTACATTTATTAAGCAAACTCTGCAGTCTTTTCTTGTTATATTCTTGTTGAGAAACAGAACATTCATAAAGTATCATGAAAACAAGAAGCAAAAAAACCTTAAGGTCCCAAGCAAAGAGACTATCTCCGCACCCACCCTGCTTTTAACTTTTCAACACAAGCAGCAAGGCACGGTTCACAGCTAGGCTGAAAATGCAGTCTTCAGTATACATGGCCATACTGCATTCCTAGCAACCCACCACAGCCACTCCTCCCTTGTATGTTAGGATAAGCAGGTTAAATATACCCACGGAGGTACAGACAGTCAAAGAAAGGCCAACATCAGTTGAACAGTTCTGCTAGGAATTCCCATCTGGAAAACGACCACTGTGCTGGAACCCCTCGGTTATCCCGACAGTCATTAACTCCCTTCCCCCTGGTGCACAGCAGCCCGAGCCTGCAAGGGTTAACTGAGCCTATGTGCTCTCATCCCTGGGAAGCACTTTCCAACAAAGCCAAGAAGCAGGGACCAGGACAGCCAGCTCTGCCCCTGCAGCAGACTCAGAGCCCAAAGGATTATTTCTTGGCTTGGTTTGGGTTTTTTTTTTTTTTTTTTTCATTTTGAAAATTACTTTGGGGATTACGAACAATTACGCTCTTGCATATTAATTGCTGGGATCTAAAGTTTTCACATGAAGAAACAACACATGGAAATATTAAAGCACTCATCTTATGGAAGATCCGAGAACTGTTTAATAGCAGTCAGTGAAGGGGTAACATTGTGCTTTTAATCTACAGTTTAAAAATAATGATTTGTATATCTACGTAGTCAAACAATAAAATTAAGAACAGAAACTGGTATTAGGAAACAGTGAAAATGTAATAATTAAACACATGATGCTTTTCAAAGCTTTATACTTAATGAGCCTAAACAGACACCTATGGTTAGGAGGGTCTTAAAAAAATAATAAAAAAGAGACTTATTTTCAAATTTTTTTTTTTCCTTTTCAAATTTTTATACTATACTTATGCTTTGCTTTGGTGTTCTCTCTGCTGCCAACTTAATGCTTTAACAGTATGTTTATGCTTATGTTCTTTTCAAATGCTTGGCATTATAGTGAGATCTCATATCTTTCCTCAAATTAAATTTTGCTCCACATACTCCACATGTATACAGATGAACATCCCTGTGCTGCTCCAGTTGCTCATTATTTGGGAATATCTGAAAGCAGACCTGGCATATAGTCTCTCCAGCTGATAAGTGAGATATCATATGCCGTACATGGTCATGTTTTCGGAAGTTTCCTTGATCACAAATGGAACAGACATACCTGGCCATGCCTTTGTGCATATCATTGTGGAGCCGCAACTGGCGCTCTCTTAAGAACTGCTTCCCACATGTCTGACAAACAAACTGTTTTTCCTTGGTATGAACGGTATAGTGTTCCCGCAAGTGGCAACGCTGATAAAATCCTTTCCCGCAAAGGTTGCAGAAATGCTTACGTCTGTGATCCCTCTCGTTCTCTTCCAGCATGGAGTTCTTGAACAGATCTTGCTCCAGGCAGTTTGACATATGTTCAACCACTAGGTTTTCAGTATCAAAACGCTGGCCGCAATTAGGGCATCGGAAAGGACAGGCAGAATGCTTGTACAACTGGTTTTTTTGAAGGTTGTTCATTTGGAAGTGACTGTCCCTGAAGTCCTCTAGCATCTCTGCAAACATCATGTCCCTTATTTCTGACTGCTCCTCGGGGTTTTCTTCCAAGTCCATTTTCTCCTCAGAATTTCTGATCCCATTCATGGTCAGATCCTGGGGTTCTCCACAGGTCTGTGCATGATCCTGTAGCTGCTTGCCTTTGACCAGTATTTGACCACACTTGCCACAAGCACATATATTTTCTATGTGTTTGGATAAATAATGAGAGGACAAATCTTCCTCAGTGATTGTTAGCCCACAAAGTTCACAGGGAGCATTCTCTACATCTTCCTGCACTGAAGGAGCCTTGCTGTTAAGGTGCCGTGGACTTTTCAAACACTTTCTTTCATCCTCATCCATGGATAAACGAGGCTTTAGAGTCTTCCGAGCATTTCTCTTCTCTCTCATCTCCTCCTCGACGTAGTATCTGTAAAGCGGCTCTTCCTGTTCATCGTCTAGGTCGTCATTGTCAGAAGACTCATTGCAGTCTTTATCTGCCACCTTGATAATATTAAAATCCTTCAGCTCATCTGTAGGATTGTCCTCTGGCTCCACCTTGATGATAATCCTCTTCCTCTCAGAGGCTCTACTTCCTTCTTCACCTGATGTCTCAGAGGCAACCGTGCTGCTTTTTCTGCTCGTGACGTTTGACACAGGAGATGATGAATCGTCCACAGTGTGGTTCGAGTCCCCTTTGTATTTCTCTGTTTGTGTGGAGATCATTTTAGAAGTAGAGTTCTTTTCACTAAAGTCTATTTTCTCAGCACTGTAGTACCTGGCACTTTGGTAGGAATGCCTGTTGGTGCATGTTAACACGTGCTCATCCAGTAGCTTTTCACAGCTAAAACTAAACCCGCAGCTGTCGCAGGTGAAGCTCCTTCCAAACCGGCGCGAGTGTGACACACGCTCTTTTGTGTGAGAGAATTTGGACGTGGTGCTTTTTTTGCAGACATCAAACAATTGCTCGGGGAAGCTGTTGAGCTGCAAAGTTTCTTCCTCAGGCTCTTTGTTATGGGATGTATTTACCGTTGAACTTGGTGGCTCCATGCCCCACCTGTTTGCTTCGCTGCCATTTCTAGCAAGTGCGTCTTCATACATTCTCACACCAAATATCATTTTACCAGTCTGGGTGCTAGAAGCAGGAGATGAACATTTTAAACTAGATGAGTCTGTGTCCTGTATATCTTCTAGACACTCAGGTACGTTATATAGCTGTAAATAGTTCATGGCCACTTTAAATTGCTCAAAATTGGCAGGGGCTGTCATAATTTTTCCTAAATACATGAACTGTAAAATAAGATCAAAGCATTCAGCACTAATCTTCATGTTGCTTAGATTCAGCTGGGCTGTAGTGTTTTGATGGTTCATAAAAAACATCCTAAAATAGGCGCTGCAGGCAGCAAGGACTGCTTTATGTGCTTGAAAATAAATATCATCGATAGCGATGCAGCAGTCACACAGAAAGCCCCACTCTCTTTGCTTGTTTAGCTGCTGAAGGACATAGTTGCTATGGCTGGTTTTTGCCATCTTGTACTTCGATTACAGCCCTGCATAAAGAAAAAGGTATCTGTTAAATCATGAGCACAAAACCCAAAGCCTACTTAAACGCAGGGAGGAACTGCCATCTCTTTTCTCTCTAGATCTTCCTATTCTGCCAGTCTGCGGTACAGCTTCCTGTCTGGAGGTCTCTGCTGGTAACTACTTATGAATATTGATGCCAGTGAAAACATCCATAATTCCATGTGCTCACCACTAGACTTACAAGACTAGTAAACTAATAAACATAACCAGCACACATGTCAGTCAGAGCTGCTAGAATATAAATTAGCAAATATATCTCAAAGTCCTACAGCCAAGGTTTTCAGGTATGAATTCTGAACACAGAACATCAAAAACTTCAGAGAGTAGACTTCTGTAAGATGGCCCCAGGACAACACCTATACAAGGTAAGCTGGCTGTCAGAAACCACTCTTCAGTCTCAACTTGCCTTTTTACCTGCCAGTCCAACAGGCACATGATGCAACGCACACTGGAAACCAGGCCAGGCTCAAACTGGTCTTTCCCTCCCCATTAAAGGAAATTAAGAGACAACAGAGCACCCACACAAGCTACTCCACACATTCTGCCCTTCGTGGCAGCTGAGGGACCATCTCAACCTTCTCTGCAAGGCTCCTGCAGACCAGGAACTGCAAACTCAAGTGCCTTCTGAGAAGCAGAGGGCAGCCGGGCTGTGGTGGCACGTCCCACGTTCGAGCCCGCTGCAGATGGTGACCAGGCGAGCTGCGTGACAGCCACAGGGACTGCAGAGGCAGGAAGTGGTGCACGCCGTGCCTCCAACTGCTCTCAAAACCACTCGTTCAGAGAGCTGAAATGTAACCAAAACACGTAGATGGGAAACCGGACAAAGAAAAACTCAGCAATGGAGAACTGAGAGAGCCAGAGGTGGAGCCACGGTGAAATGAAGCCTCGGCAAAGACTGGAGAGAAAGGTCTGCCAGTGCTGAGGGCTGCTCTATGTGAAAGGACTAACTCGTCCTCAAGAGAAAACATCATGGTTTATGCTAACAAAAGGTATCCAGAAGAAATGCACTGTATACAGGAGTATACAGTGTGTGTTTGATTAAAGACAAACTTCACCAAGTGTGGCCAATGCCTAGTCACGACTCACTTTGGAAAACCTTTACTGATACACATAAGCTGTTCCAACTGCACAGGCTTGAGGGGGTGAGGAACCAGAAGAGGGTATAGAGAACACCCTAATTGAAATGAAAAACATAAAGCAGTAATGAGGATTCTTAACATTTTGAAAGGTTATTGCAAACAATGCAAGTAACTGTAAGAGGTTTGTACAAATAAAGTACAGGCTAGGAAATAACATAGACTAAAGGGCATTTTATGACTCAGTGAAATGCATGGATTGATTTGCAACCACTCTTTCAACTGTCCAAAATTTAAACACAATACACACACAAATGCTCCATTTTTCTTCTTATTTTCCTAACAGCTTACATCTCCTAGGGGGAAAAATGGGTAGAGAAATTAAATTCCACAATTAGTGTTGAATTCGCAAGTCATAGGCGTTGCCTGGCTTGTTAAGCAGCAAACCTAGCATTAAGTCCCCGTTCTTCATTCCACAAAGGGCTGCCAGGGCAGAAAGGCTACCAAGCTCTCGAGAAAAGAACGTGCTCACCCCACCCAGTAATATTCCCTACTGCCAACTCACACAGCAGTTCCTATGGATCACCACCAGCACAAGATCTCGTCTGGCAACAGGAATCTTGAGATTTGGGTTGAACTACACTGATGGCGAGCATCTGAATGGCTGCTGCTCCTCTCCTCTCAACCCTCAACTCAACCCTCCACACCCAGAACTCCAGGCTAGCACCCTGCCATAATAATTCTCAGATTAGTTTGGCCCAGTGATGTCCACTGCAGAAATGCAACTCGTTGCATGGAATTCATTTCTCTTTTTTACTAACTTGCAAAGCAATGGCTTTGAAAGGAGAACTTCTGAAACAACTTCACACCTTTTCTACAGAAACTGGTTATTGTCTGTTTCACTGGGTGATTTCAGATGTTTCTGTGAAGAGCAGCAAAGCTCTTGACATCAAGTAATAAAGTGCACTTCATATTCTTCCAAGTGGTAACGTGTTTTGGATTTGAGGCAATTCATTAGATGCTTAAATGTAACTCAATCTATTGTATTAAGAGTGGCAGCTGCATAATGATAAAGAATTAACTTCAACTTCCACATTTTAAGAGTGAAAACCAATGAGAAAATGAAATTGCCGTTTAAGGCACCACTGGCCTCTTGGTGTGAGCTGCCAACTGAGAAAAGGCTCAGGACAGCTCATGTGAACTTCCCCATCCTCATAAAGTGGCCAGTTCTAAATGTTTTATTTAATTGTCGGTTTTTTACACTAGATATAATCCATTGTGTCCTCCAATAGAAAACCAGCAATTCAAGCAGTAAGACACTAAAACAGGTGGCCACAAACTATCTGCAGGCACCTGCAGATGGGGTCGTTTCCAGATGGTGAGAACAATGAGTGACAGCACACAAACTCGCCTTTTTCAAGTCTTCTTCTTTGAAAATGGTAAAAGATATTTCTCCTTTTGACACATGAATTCCTGCAAAGCTTTCAGCACATGGATCCTGACATGCAACAATGATCCACTGGCACCACTCAGGGAAAAAAGGGTGGAGCATGGGGCTGCTTGAGCAGGATGGCAAAGTTTTGAATTTGACTTGGATATACTTGGTCTCTACCACAGTAGTGCTACATGTAGGTATTAAAACAGAGTGTATGAGGTTATTTATGTTAATGCAAGTCCTGGCATCCTCCCTCTGGATGCTGTATTAACCTGCTGGATGTCACTTCCCACCACGAGAGCCTGTGTTGGGCTATTTAAAACTTCGACACATTTCAACCAGCAATGGCGAAACTTTCCTTCTGGAACTTTGGACTGATTACTTATTTTCCCTCCTCCACAGAAAAGCTCAGCCAAAACGGTTCCAAAAATGAGGCTAAGAAAAATCTTTCATATATGCAGATTATTATTTTTTCATTTAGAAATTAGAAGTTTCTCTTCCAAAATCTTTGAGGAGACACGTTATGTGGGAGAAAGCATTATGGCTTAGATATGTTGTCACAATACAAAAATCTGCCCAAATTTGGCCAAGCTATATTCTTGATGGAGAGAAGATACAAATTATCAGTTTATTCACACTTAAGAATTTTATTAGCTGTTAAAACTTCAGATTATAGCCTTGCTGAGAACATTTCACCCTCTTGCAGCTGCTTAGTACACAGGGGCCTACCTGAGCCATCCACAATTAAATCCCCTTTTGGACAGAGCTCTGCCATGGCTTTAAACTACAAAAGGGTTGATTCAGATAGAGGGAAGAAAATTTTTATTATGAGGGTATTGAGATACTGGCACAGGTTGCCCAGAGAGGTGGTGGATGCCCCATCCCTGGAAACACTCAAGGCCAGGCTGGATTGGGCTCTGAGCAGCCTGATTTTGTTGATATCCCTGCTCATTGCAGGGGGTTTGGACTAGGTGGCATTTAAAGATCCCTTCCAACCCAAATCATTCCATGATTACATGTGCCCACCTCCACAATGTCACAGCTGACAGCAAAACCTCCTGGAGACTGGTCCACAGCATGGCTCACCACGGGGTCTCAGCATCCCTGGTGGTAGCTGATGGAGAAGATGCCAAGTTCTGGCTGAGGGAGAGCCAGAGCCAGGAGGGGATGCAGGGAAAACACAGGGAGATGGGGAGATGTCAGAAGCATGTGATGGAAACCCTCTGGAAATACGGAGAGAAGAAGAGGGCAGGGTGGGACCACAGTGCTGAGCCAAGAGAAGGGCACTGAGAATTAAGAAGCAGCAGTGGGAATTAAAAATGGGTGCAATGAGAGTCTAAACAGTGGAGGGAAGAAGCCACTTGGGCAAGGGGCTGGGAAGAGCCAGGCTGCAGGGCCTAGGGCAGACAGGGTAAAAAACACAGACAAGCTCTTTCTGGGGAATGGGTGGAAAACAATTAGAGCATTAACACCTTCAGAGCAGGAACTGCACCCCAAATTCCCCAATCCTGCCATCCCTTCGCCATCAACAAGCATGACAGGCTTGCTGACAAACTCCTTCCCAACAAGAGCAAGCTCTCAGAAAATGGTAATTTATCATTATTTTGTTAATTGCTAAAATGGCAGCAATCTGCATTTATCACTCATGTGGGTGGATCAAGTACTGCAAACTATTTTTGAAGTTTGCTTTAGAAAAAAAAACCAAGATTTTTTACAGAAAATTCAAGGTATACACATATATTATGTATATATCACAGTGTATTCTTCCACCCCTCTTTCCAAATTCTCCCTTACTCAGCACATCCTCTGGATCTGTCCAGGCCTGGATCTGAACAGTAGAAGACAAGATCCCTGCTCATTTGGCCAAGCATTTGGTGGATGTGAAGTGAATGAAAGGTGAGGGACAAAACGAAGGATCTCACAGCAATGAACACTGCTTGGAGAACATCATCTCACTGCTGTCAGTGCCAGGACAAGTAATTTCAACCTTTCTGTTCTCGTTCTTTTAATAAGCCTGGCCTGCATTTTCTGGATGTCCAATTTATTCACACAGGTAAACACCACTGGTAGCAACTGAGGCCAGTGAGAGCTATCCTCTGTATGTATTAAACACTGAGTATCTTGGAAAATTAAAGCTCCATACAGGTCAGTTTGTCAATCCAAAGCTTTTAATTATTTCTGATCCTCTTTTTCAAAGAGAGGAGAATGACCAGCCACTGTGCCCAGTCAACTAGCACACTTTGTGAAGCATCCAAATCCTGGAGGCACCAACCTCACAAGTCCACACAGAACCCAAGTAATTCCATCTTCAGCAGTGATTGATTTGCGCAGAAAATGCAGCACAGGCCATACTGTAAGCAATACTGAATGATGCAGAGGTATTCTGAAAAACTGTGCTAGAAAAGCATCTGATATGAAATCGAAAACTGAAGGTATCTGACTTGGGTATTTTCACTCTGATTTTCAAACTCCAAGTCTCCATATGCATTTTGTTTCTCTAGTAAATACTTAATTTTACACAGCCAAGCTCTGATTCAAGCTACTTGTCAGCCATGAGACTTTTCTTTTGAAGCACCATTTAGATATTCAGATGTGACCATGAACAAAGTTAAGCTGCGCTACTACACTAACCAATTATGTTGTTTGTAAGTCTGCTAACAAGAAAAAATAGATATTTACTACAGCTCCATGCTGTCATTTCCTCACACTCGAAGTTTTCTGAAATGTTTTAAAACAAAAGAAGTAAAAAAAGTCCTCAAGCAAAGAAGTAGTGAAGTTCTTTTGCTAACTTCTCTGTCTTTAAAACAGACATACCACAAGGTTCAGAATTCAGGAGCCTTTCGGCTCCTAAAATTAGTAGGTGGTTTTCAAAACCCAGCATTTCCACTGCTGAGCAGGCAAAAACATAGCACTTACATGCTTAGTTACTGGCTGCCTTTCTTTGGAAACCAAGAACAGGCTGGACAAAAGTATAATAAATGAGTGGGGAATTTGGTGCTAATAGAAAATGAGATGGGAAAACCTCAAGCAAACAACGCCCAGTTATCCAAAAAACAAGCACACGAGATCAGAAAGCAAATCCCCATCACTGGCTGTCTCCATACCCCACCCTGGTGTGGGTTCCCAAGAACTCTTCACCCTAATTTTGCCATTGTGGGTCAGATCTACCAAAAGGCCTGGATTCCTAAATGACAGCATTGACATGCTGCAGAAAATCCTACAGAACACGTATAAATGCACACAACACCCAAGAATTTAATATGATTGGCTACTGCATTGACCACAGCACTGTTGAAAGGCTACAACTTCTACCTAGATATACCCAATAAGAAGCCACAGAGATTGCTCTGGGTGTCTCAGTTTACACAAACACTGAAAAAACAGTAAAGAACTTGGGGCCAGGTGATAATTGTCCAGCTCAAGAGTGAGTATGGATCAGTTTGCATTGCAAGCATAGCCTTGATCATAAATCAAAACAGCTATGGAAATTCCATGCACTGGCAGGGAAAATGTAATTAAGCTCCATTATTGAGGCAATGAAGGACTAAAGGTATAATTTATCCTCCTCTCCCAGCCCTTCCAATCACCTGCCTTTCAGGCATGCCAGTTGGGAAGATGATTCCAATGAGGCAGATACTCATCTTCAGACACATCTCAATGACTGAATCAACTCATTTTAAACAGACTCCTGGACAATGAACAGGAACAAGTTTCATGGCACTTGGGCTAGATTTGAACCAGGGGAAGGGAAGATGCTCCTAAGCCTCCAGCAAGAGCTGTCAGAGCTCCTGGATGCCCTGTTCTCCACTGCTCAGCCAGCAGCTCTCTGCTGATTCAGCATCCATGCCCACAAATGAAAAACAGACATCAAATTTTAGAAAGTTATGCTTCTCAACTGCTAACTGAAAGTTAGTTAAGATACGTTACATGGTCTTAGATCAGAACATTCCTCAAAAGACAAGGAATACAGCTTGACAGAAAAAAAAAAAAGAAAACTGAGTTTGTGCTAAAGCCCCATATCAACTTCAAACAACTTTAGGTCAGATCTAGGGAGTAGAAGTCCTAGAGAGACTTTATGCAGTCCTTTAAAGTAACTTGCTAGCCACAAAGGTTGAATCTAGAAAGTCACAGTTATCTTATATCTGGCACCTTTACAGTTGTCAGGCAACACAGTAATGATATATTTAAAAGAAACAATTAGTGGTGAAAAAAGCTGTGACACCAAATTTATGCTTTGCAGCAGAAAGATGAGCCTTTTCATCTTGGCTTTCTGAGTTACACCAATTTTCAACTTCTGGAGGCATCTTGGTGGTTTAACCACGTCTTGAGACCCTCAAATGAAGTGACAGGTGCCTTCCAGGAAAGGATCCTTGGATAAATACAGGTTGCACTTCAGTGTAACAAGTTGCTGGATGCACATGAATGAAGCACAGTAATTTGTGACACACAGATCAGATCACAGGTTTTCTTGACTCTTCCTGGTCTTAAATATTTCACATCTTATTTTCAGCATACTAAAAATAAAAATAAGGCTACTAAGGTTTCCATCCAATGAAATAAGTCTAATATGGGGGAGAAAAGGCAACAGCCAGTGAATTCTGGAGTTTTGCAGTGACACTGTGTGCACAAATTAAAAATTACCAGACCACTTTGAGGATATAAATGGTCCTCATGCAAATTATGTCAGCTGTTGTGCCCACACACTGTGTCCACAGCAGAACTCTTTGGGTGAGGGTGTTTACCATTCTGAAGCAAAGGCAGGGCAGAATAACCCAACTGCTGGAGAGCCACTGCCCAAACTGAAAAATGAACACATGGCTTCTCACTCTACATGTGTGTGAGGTCCAGAACAACTCTAGTAAGAGGCCCACCTGTAACAACTAAGAGAAAGGACACCGGGCTTGTACCAGGAAACTTTCACTACCTCAGTTCTGAGCAGCTATTCTCTTTCCATCCAAAATAGCTACTGCAGCTTTGTCCATCCTGGATTTTCATGGCTGTCCAGTGTCAGCAAGAACAGAAATCTGTGAAAGAAGCAGCCGCTCACATTCAAGTAAGAAAGCATCTAAAACCCCAAATCCCTGGTTGGCATGAGCACTCTCAATGTAATCACTGCTAATTCTTGTGCCAGTGACAACAGTGGTTGAGTCTGATGAAGGGAAAGACTTGTGCAAGCAGAGCTGAAGCATCTGTTAAGTCTGTGATCTTATTCCACACAAAACTTTCTGGCTACTAGGAAGAAGTGCCTTCTATTATTTCTCTGAGCTTCCCACACGGCACCAACCCACATCTTCATTACCTTCATCCAACTCCCCCAGTGGGTGCCTGCTGGTTCCCTGCAACCTCAGACATCAGCAGAGTGCAACTAATACTACTTGTTACTCCTTAGGTTTTCTGGCCAGTTATCCAAAAATCTCTCCACCATCATATCAGCTCGCTGTGCTGCTGCTGCTCAGGAAAATCTCTGCAACCGCTCGCGTTTGGCCGGTTTTCCCCACGGCCATATGGTCCCAACGCCTCTCCCCCGCTCGCCATGAAAGCTTAACTTGTAATTCGGCAAAAACGAGAAGCCCGCATCACCCTGTTCACGGCTGCTCTGTGGGTTTTTCCAAGAGCTGTAATGAGGAATGTTAAACAAACACCTTTAATTAAAGGAATGTTTGTTTAGTGTAATTAAATGCCTAAGGAACACCGCACTGTTGCAACCTCGGATAGTTTTGCAGTGCGTGCTGTACCTTGCGATACTCGAGTGCGAGGGAAATAATGCAAGCAAATGACAACCTGGCAGTAAACACCCAAATATTAAGCAGCATCCAAGCCATGCTACCCGTTTACCAACACTTATATGTCAAGAGGAACCGGCACTCCTGTATCAGCTGAAACAGGGTAAACTTGAGAAACTGAGTTAGAAAAAATCCTGAAAAATAGAGAGGAACAAAACCCCAGCCCCAAACTCAAAGCGTTTTAAGTCCCATTTCCTCTACTCTCTTCAACTACCTTTCTATCCAAGCAGAAAAGAGGCGTCCTTTGAAGAACGAGACTTTCGACACCGCTCCCGCAGCGGCACAGGGCTTGTTTTTTATGTGACAAAAGTATTCCCCTTCCTTTCCAGCCGCCTCCACGGCGATCCAGCGCACTGCCAGCCCCGAGTGAAACCCAAGTCTCCCGCCTGGCAGGGTGGAGCATTCCCTCCGGGCTGCAGCTCCGCTCCGTTTTTCGCTAAACTACCGCAACTCACTCGAAGTTTTGGGGCGTTTATTTTGTGAAGACAAAAGGAAGAGAAGCGGCGGGACCCACGGCGGGGGCCGGGGCCAGGCGCGATAGCGGCACTCGAGATGTTTACCGCGACTTCGAGCCCCGGAGCCACGCGGGCGGCGCGGTGCCCTTCCCTTCCCCGCCTCTCCCCCCTGCACCTCCCTAGGCCGCTTCTCTCTCTCCAGCGCGGCCATCCCCCGACCCCCGCCCCGCAGGTGGGGCGCGCCCGCTGCGACCCCCGGAGAAAAGGAGGGAGGGCAGGAGGGAGGGAAAGAGCGAGCCGGAG
>VZTT01058345.1:0-16745 GCA_013400855.1 Buphagus erythrorhynchus | reverse complement strand
TTAAGAGATATTTGAATTCAAATCACGCTTAAAAATAAATAAATAAACCTCATTACTTCTCATTTTCCTAATTATCATGCAGATAAACAGTGGGAATCGTGACATTAGGATAAGTAAGTGGCTTATGATTTTGCTTNTGGAGCCAAGGGCTGCTTTCTGCAGCAGCTGTCACAATTCCGAGTCATTAACACTCCTTGAATGCTTGCATTCCAAAATCAGGGCATTTCAAATCCAGAAAGGCAAAAAGCCATGACTTTGAGAAAGGAGTTTGGGCTGCAGGTGAGTGAAGGGTTGGAATGAAGAGTGTGAGTGTGAATTAAAACAATTAAAGTCGTTTTGGAGGTTACAGGTTGACTTTGAAAGTTTATTTATGTCTTCAAGCATGTGAAGAATCCAGTGAGGACTTCTGCACCCTTTTGCTGGGTGGCTCCTGCCTTTGGAGCCAGAAAGCTGCTTGGAAATCTTCTGGGAGGGAAGAGAATTATTGTGTGCAGCAATATCAAGTCATTTCCAGTGTGTAAAGCAACTGAAATATTCAAATATCCCAAATATTCAAGTCATGCCAGCAGACTCACAGCAATGGCTTCATGTACATAATATTTTGGAGTGAGGAAATACTTCTGTGGAATAAATATCAAGTTTTCTTCTAATGCTCTGGAAAGAAGGATAATTAGTGGGGGTTGTTTCTGCCTTCATTAAGGGACATCCAGGAAGTGCTCAGATAAAGAGGTCAGCTGGATCTTTGTTTTACATCGTAGTAACTCTTGTCATATTTTAATTTTCCTGCTCACTTTTATCTGCCTGTTTGAAGCATGAGAAAAAAACCCAAACCCTTGTAGTTATTCCTTTTCAAAGTAATGATGTAGGAAGAAGATACTGAACTCGAGCAAATCATTCTTTGAACCCACTACCTGTGAGAGAGGGAATGCACAGCACAAAAATAGCAACCTTCGATAGGTCTGCAAAGTTCATTTTAAATTTTTCTACCAACAGACTTGACCTTGAGGAAAATAAGGGGATATTAACCCTCAGCACATCTGCAGGTGACACCAAGCTGACAGAGAATAGTTTTGGATGGGAGATTAGGGAAAATTTTTTTCCTTGTGATGTGGAATGCAATGGAAAAAGCTGTTTGTAATTATCTATTTGGAGTGCTGACAGTCTGGTGCCTGAGAATAGGTAAAGGTGATAAATAAATGAGATTTAAAGATTACAGAAGTACAAAGGTCAGAAGTGAAGTTCACCAGAGAAGAAATATCACATAAAATAACTCCTGGAATTATGATTTTGCCGTGTTTTGTTGTTTTGATGTCGCTTGCTTCACAGTAATTTTTTTCTGTTTTAAAAAACAAATTTTCCTTCTCTTCATCTTTCCAAAGTCCAGATAAGTTCATATCATATTTTTTATACTGGGGAGAGTGATAGAACTCTTATTCCATGTGAACTGCTGGACAAACCCAGGACATTCTTTAAGCTTTCCCAGTTGTCCTGAAAACAAAAAGTAGTTTTTACTGTTGGAATTGTGACTCAGTGCTGGTTTTGTGTAGGCTCATATCTGAGTTTTAATTCTTCTTTTTAAATGTGGCTATTTCTTTCATAAATTCTGCCCTTAAATTGTTTTTTGTGGACATGTTTCTATCCAATTTTTTTCCCAATATCCCACTTCTTTCTTAAATCTGTTTCTTTCCATCTCTGCCAGCTCCTGGAGGTTCCTCCTGCCCTTGGTCACCCCAGTTCTTAATTTTTGCTTTCTTTTTCTCCAACTGTCTCCTTTTTTTCCCTCTCCTTATAGAAGAACCACAACATCCTTTTGTCCATATCTTCAATACAAACTTCTGCTTCTTTTCTCTGATGCCTGGGAGTTTTTTTGTCCTCTTGGCTTCTATTGCCTGATGCTGCAATGTTCCAGAGTTGGTGGAAGAAATAATTGCAAGCAGAATTCCCTATAATCCCTGCATTCCTAGGATGACTTTTTGTGTTCTACAAAGCTCTGGAGATCTCTGGGTTCTCTTTACCTATTTTATTTTATTTTTCCCCAGGGGTCTTATAGACATGGTCAAGTTAAATTTGACTTTATTGGAGGTAAAAGGAGGAAATGCCCTGAAAATGTCATGGTGGGCACTTCTCTGCTGGCTCTAACCAGATTCCTTGGAAACTCCATGAATGCTGAAATTTCTCAGCAGAAGAAAATGAAATTCTATTTATTATTAGTGAAGGGTTTTCTCTCTTTTTGACATGGATGAAATGAATTTGGCTTAGGCCCTTAGAAAAGGTGGAGATGAAGCGTGGAACATCTTCAACTCTCTCTCATGCTTCTGGAACTGTAGCTCGAGGGTCTGTGGAGTGGAAAATGAATGGAAAGTAATTTTATTTTATGGAGAGGGTGACACAAGGTTTTTGTACTGGTGGAACAGTAAGGAGACAACTATTTCTTTTCCCAGTAATTTTCAGTGCAAGTCTGATCATAATTTGGAAGGAAAATGGGGGGTTTTAAAATCAGTTTTACTGCTCACATTTGGTTTCAAGGGTGTGATGGTTAATTATGCAGAAGAACAAAACTAATTAGAGGAATCTCCAGTTTATGCTGCCTTAAAAAGTTTAGTATTTAGATTTTTTCCTGTGCAGTGGCCTGGCTATAAAGTTTTAGTCCAAAGTATCCCTGCACAGTCATTGGCAAAGAGAGGAACATTTTCCCTGCCTATATTTCAGTTGGTTACAGCTGTCATCAGCTGTGCCAGAATTTTTCACCCTCAGATCTCTTTAATATTAAAATAAAACAGGTGCTTTCAGAATGCAATCCGAGCTGTTTCAGATATCTGATGGAGTGGATTTTCCTGAAGAAGTGTCTCTGTAAATGCCTCTCTGACTTGAGGGCTTCTTGTTGTCTTCCTGTGTAGACAACTTATATAATTAAGGTGATTTTCATACAAAAGATGTAAATATTATCATGGCCCCCACATCCATGGCACACAAAAGTTGCTGATTATAAATCAGAAACATCCTGTGTGACAGGACAAGGAGCAGTGGTTTGAAACTGCAAGAGGATGGATTTAGATCAGATAGAAGGGAGAAATTTTATGTGATGAGAATGGAATGGAATGGAATGGAATGGAATGGAATGGAATGGAATGGAATGGAATGGAATGTAATCCCCAGAGCAGCTGTGGCTGCCGCTGGATCCCTGGAAGTGTCCAAGGCCAGGCTGGACAGGGCTTGGAGCACCCTGGGATAGTGGAAGGTGTCCTTGCCCACGGCAAAGGGTTGGAATTAAATGATCCCAAAGGTCCCTTCCAACCCAAACCATTCCAAGATTCCCTATCAGAACATTTTTTTCCTTTTAATAATTTGTGAAGAACTGGGGAGGTCAGGAGTTTTACACTGGGCTCCATTTTCCCTTTAGGATGTATTGTACACTCCACAGTTCTGTTAATTTAAGGTTTTAAATCTTTGGCCTTAAAATCCCTTTGAGTAATCCCAAATTTCTATTCATTCCTGCATTCTTTGGGATTGGGGCATGTCCTGCAGGATTAACTATGGATGTGGCCACAGGGGAATGGAAGTGGATTTAGAGCTCCTTCCCACTGGGAGGTTTTGGTGTTGTACTGCAGGTTCTCATACAAGGGCTTCCCTAAATTTCTGGAAGAGCTGCCTGTGCTTTCCTGGGATTTCCTGCTGTGTTCTTGGCAGGGTGCTGTGATAGCACTTTAAGAGAGTAATAAATAGCTTGTGTAAGTCGTTCCTTTAAGTTAGAGTTTCTATAGAACAATTTTACAAATTGTTGCATGTCACAGCTGTAAATGGGTCGAGCACATTGCCGAGTGTGGAGCTGACAACAAAAAAAAATCAGGGCTTGTACTACTTGTGAGAAGAAAAAAAGCTATTTTATACTCCATTAAACTGTTACACATCATAAATAATTTATGCTCAGCCTGCTCTGTTCTGAAGCAAAGATGATAAACTCGACATTTTCGGAGCATTTTAATGGATATCATCATTTCCATGACTTTCTCTGTAACAGAAACCTCGTTCCTGCAGTATTCCCCTGGTCATTCTATGGATGGAACTGGGTTAAATGACAAGAGTACATTCAAAAGTCAGTCCTTGAGTCTTGCTCTGAGTTCCACAAGTATCTAGGAATGGATTTAAAATATATTAGAGAATGTATTTTGGGTTGGAAGGGAGCCTAAAGATAATTTAATTCCAACCCCCCTGTTTTAAGCAGGGATGTCACCCACTCGAGAAGGGTATATATGTAGTAGCTATATATAATTTTGCTCATTTTAATTAATATTCTAATTTTTATTGGTTATTTCTATCATTTCCAGTACTGTCTAAACACCTCATGTGATATTATGAAGATGTCTCTGTTCCCAGACCAGAATATTGATGATTTTCCTACTTTATACTGAACTTTCAGATAACTCATAGATTTTCTCAAGCATATAGGAAAATTTTTAGACTGTTTTGTGTTTTTAAATACACCCTTTGCTTTGTCAGTGAAAATTTCTTACTTTTTTCTTATATACAATAGCATTGTAAAAATAAAACATGCCTGGAATTGAAAAAAGAAACACCCAAACAACAAAACTGAAGTCTTTTGGACAGCAGCATTTTTTAAAATGCAGAATTTAAAAGCTGACTGAAATCTTCAAAATTGTAGATAAATGTCTGAATAGAGAACTAGTTCTGTTTATTTATTTTAAGTGTTTTGGTGCTTCTGAGTGTGTTACTGCTGTGTTTTCCTGAGGTGTGGTGCCTGATCTGAAAATCTAAAGGGCTAAAATGGGGCTTCACTTAGAGCTGCCTGATTTCCTTTTGCTAATGAAAATATAAAAAGTGATAATCCTAAAAGGGAACTGCTTCATCCAGTGAGTGATGCAGTGGAAGTGTCCAGAACTGATATTTGACTTGGGGTAACAGTGCTGGATTTAAAGATTAATCCAGAGTGCCATTAATAGAAATTACAGTTCAGGTTCCAGTGTTGGTAGTGGGAGTTCACCTTTAACTTAGAAATGAGATAACATCAACTTTTTATTTTCTTGTGAAGACTGCAAATATTTCCCTAAAGAATCTTCTTTTTGACAAATCAGATTTCATGTTTATACTCCTACACAAAATACAATCAGTAGGGTTGGAAAAATCCTTAAGATCCTCCAGTCCAAGCATTCCCAGCACTGCCAAGGCCACCACTGACCATGTCCCCAAGTGCCACCTCCACATGGCTTTAAATCCCTCCAGGGATGGGGACTCCACCCCTGCCCTGGACACCCTGCTCCAGTGCTCATTATTTCACTGCTAGTACTGATAAAACACTTGGTATTTGTGTTTAATACCATTGGAGTGTTGAATTTTAAATGAATGCAGAGATTTTTGGGGTTTTGTGTGTGTTCTTCAAAGTATTTTTTGTGTAAGTTTAGTGCATCTTTATAATAGAAATGTCACCTTAAACTTGTTTTGCATTAGAGGAATAATCAAATAGTTTTGGTCTCAGTGAGAGAGTGGGTGTGTAATTATAGCTTAAATTTCTGTTTGTTGTTACCTGTTCCTTTAAAACCTCTTAAACCTGGGTAGAATATTGCAGAAAATATTTTCTAGATAATGAAATTCATGGTCCTCTGCCAGGAGATGACTTTGACTGGGGAACTGTCCTCGGACAAATTAGTGATGGTTCCCTTTGTGTAGAACATTGCAGAAACAGCAACAGCCATATTAAATCTTAATCAATAACAATGTTTCGCTAATTACAGGAGCGAGTTTGTATATTGGATAAATTGCTGTTTGTAAACGTTGTATTATATTAACTAAACCAGCTAATTACTAGAGCAGAATAAACATAAGGTTTGCTAAAAGCTTCCATCCGTAGCTCAGAGCAGTGGCTGCTGTCTAATATTTCAGTCAATGTGGAAAATAAGGTAATGACATTATAAATACATTTATAACGCAGGGCGATTTCTCCTAAAATGCATGTAAGTATTATTGCTTTACTATGAAATATGATTTATTTAATGCATTTCAGCCCCCATAATATTAAGATATAATTGAGATGGGGGGAAAAAAAATTGCATGCAGTCAGAGTCTGCATGAAAGTGAATCACAGTCTAAATTGCTTGTAATTTTAAAGGCACTTAGGGGAATCGTGAAATTTAGCTAATGCAGCCTTTGGTGTAAAAAATGGGAAGAAAACAATTGGCCAGTCTTTCAAGTTTTATTTGACTTCACATAGTGGGGTTTTTTTTGTATCCTGGTGACAGCCAGGCTGGGAATGAATAAACATAGCTGCTAAAATTTTATCCCCATCTCATGATAAGAAATAGCTGCAGATCTGGTGAGGAAGGGGAATTTAGAGGGAGCAGTCAGGAGCAGAGCTGGGGGTGATTTGGCTGAAGGGAGTGAATGATAGCACAGACAGTGCTGATGATCTGAGATGGGAATCGTGCTGCTGGTGCTGGGAATTCTGATGGTTATTGCTTTGAGAAGGCTGCAGCTTTCAGATCTGGCTTTTATGGTTTAATTACTGGCTGAGCAGTTGCTGGTGATTTCACTAAATCACTGAGCTCCCACATGGGTACCACCAGCCAAGCTCTGCCTGAGCAATCCCACTTTTCCTGCTAAGGGACACCAGCCTGGGTTTAGCTTAACATGAGCTGTCAGCTGGAGAGAATCTGGCACTGCTCATTGTCCTCAAGCTGGTTTGGCTCCAGAGACAGAATAAACAACTCAGAGTAACCCCTGTGGCTGGGCTGAGATCACTTGATCTCAGTAGGAGATAATGTGGGCGCTTGTAAAATAAAGCTCTTTTTGGTTTTTATGATAAGTAACTTCTGTGGAAGAGATGGTTTCGTGCTTTTAAGATATTTGTCATTTGTTGTGTAAAATACATTAATGATTCCATAAAATGTAAATCATGGAATCACAGAGTGGTTTGGGTTAGGAGGGATTTTTAAAGCTCATCCCATTCCATCCCCCTGATTACAGAGAATAAATGTGTTCAGATAGAGAATCCTGGAATGGTTTGGGTGGGAAGGGACCTTAAATCCATCCCATTCACCCCTGCCATGGCAGGGACACCTTCCACTGTCCCAGGCTGCTCCAAGCTCCAGTGTCCAGCCTGGCCTTGGACATTGCAGGGATCCAGGGGCAGCCACAGCTGCTCTGGCAATTCCAGCCCAGCCAGCAATTCCTAATTCCCAAGATCCCATCCATCCCTGCCCTCTGGCAGTGGGAGCCATTCCCTGTGTCCTGTCCCTCCGTGCCCTTTAGGTCCTGCAAGGGGCTCTGAGCTCTCCCTGGATCCTTCTCCTGTCCAGGCTGGAAACCCCCAGCTCTCCCAGCCTGGCTCCAGAGGAAATCATATCCCATTGCCCATAATTTCAGGATTTTTGGCAGGCAGAGCATCACTGGGTAGGAGCTGAAATGAGGAGTCAGTCAATGGCTCATCCCTGTCATTTCCTGTCTGGACAGACTCTGGGCTCTGGCCAGCACCTTCTCCATCCAGGAATATCAGTGGAGGAAACGAAATCCTCCAGCAGCTCCTCCTGTTCCCCTTGCAGGAGCTGAGTGTCCCTCACCAACTGGCCCAGCAGCCATTCATGCAAACACTTCCCTGATTTGCTTTGGGCATTATCCCTGTGCTGGAAAAGCTGGAATGAATGGTTTGAGCTAATCTGATCCCCTTGCTGCTGGGTTGACACAAACAGCCCCAGAACCGTGGCACTGGGATCAGTAACCTTTGCAGAGGGAGCAGCTGCACCTGGAAGACGATGTTGAATCTCATTTGACCCAAATTAATTTAAATCTCCTGCAATGATTAGTTACTTTGTGAGTAGTACAGACTGGAAAATTCTCTAAGCCTTTCTAATATTAACTCCAGACTACTGGATGTAATCACTTTTTTAATAAAGGAGAACTTGGAGGCTGGCAAGCCACATTGGTTTTATTTTGTGTGATTAATTAAAAAGCATAGTAAGGATGAATAATAAACATAAAGAATTGGTAGCTCCACTGAAGCACCACGGCTCCCTTGCCTCTGTGTACTTCTGCAGGCCGTTGCCAAGAGATTTTGTGAGGATTGATTAAAATAGTTTGAAATAAGGCACTGTCTATAGAAGTTCAAAGTAATTGGTGTAAGTACTTTTATTAATAAAGAGAGCTTCCATAGAATGAATTCTATCTCTGGGGCTCTCAAAGGGCTTTTGCAAGTTAAATATATAATTAAGTACATTATCTCACACTATTCACAGAAATATTTTTTTTTCCTGGGGTAGAACATAGTAGCAATTTATGGTGTGAAGATCAATGTGAAATTTTGCTGTTAAATGAGAAAAATACAGTCCTTGTATTGTTGAAATCCAGCCTACCACAACGATTGAGTGTTAGAACAGAGAGAGGAAGACCAGTACAAGCTCAGCCTAAAATTAATCAGCAGTGTGAGCTTAGGGAAGGCTTGGATTGCCTTCAGAGCAGAGGATATGGAATTAGCATCTGCCATGGTCTGCAGCTTTGTGTGGAGCTTGAATGACTCCTAGGCAAGGACTAAGCTCTGTCTAAAGTGGGAATTGTGAGCCTGATGCTTTTTACCCTGAGGCTGCTTTGGGGAGATTTATTTCTGGGTTAGGTCTGGTCTGGTGCAGCAGCCAGAATTTATTTGGGACCAGCTTTGTGACACTGATTCATGGAGCCACAAAATTCCTGTCTTGGAGTTACTGGACATGTCTGGAGCAGACATGGACATGTCTGGAGAGGGAATGAAGTGGGGCCTGGGGCTGCTCCTCCTCCTGCACTGGGGTCACACCAACCCCATGGAGCATCACAGGCTGGGGCAGAGGGGATGGAAAAGCTGGGAAAGGCCCTGGGGGTGCTGGTGGCAGCAGCTGGATGTGAATCCAGGTGTGCCCAGCTGGGCAAGAGGTTGGTGGCATCTGGATTTTCCCAGGAATGGAGTGGCCAGCAGGATTAGGGAAGTGACTGTCCCCTGTGCTGGGCACTGCTGAGGGGACACCTGGAATTTGGGGTCAGTTCTGAGCTCCTCAGTTCAGGAAGGGCATTGAGGGGATGGAGAGTGGCCAGGGAATGGAGCTGGGAAAGGTCTGGAGGTGCTGGGGGAGCTGGGAAGGGGCTGAGCCTGGAGAAAAGGAGGCTCAGGGGGGACCTTGTGGCTCTGCACAACTCCTGACAGGAGGGGACAGCCCCAGGTCAGGCTCTGGGGACAGGGAACAAGTGCCAAAATGAGAGGAAATGGCCTCAGGCTGTGCCAGGGGAGGTTTAGCTTGGATATTAGGAATTTTTTTCATAGAAAAGGGTTGTAAAGCACTGGAACAGGCTGCCCAGGGCAGTGCTGGAGCCCCCATCCCTGCAGGGATTTCCAAGCCCTGTGGATGTGGCACTTGGGGACATCAGTGGCCTTGGCAGTGCTGGGAATGGTTGGACTCGATGATCTCAGAAGGCTTTTCCAACCTCAGTGATTCTGTACTTGAATCATTCTGAGGCTTTCATCTAAAATCCTTTTTAAAATACCATTTATAGTCGTGCAGTTTTTATCAAGTACTGGCCTCAGAAAGATCTCCTTCCAAATTGTTAACAAAGTTAAATAAACAGGCTTTGACATATAATGATGAAAAAATGGGATTTTTATCCATGTCTTCTATCACTTCCCTTGGACAGTAAATGTTTTTAAACATGGCCTTTTCATGTATTTTTCTCTTTGAGAGCAGCTGCCACCTAAGTGCTGAGCTCTGCTGAAGTCTAAGGGATGTTAAAGGTGTTGGGAATACAAAAAGTACAAATTAATGCCCAAATTATTGGTACCAATCTCAGTTCCAGCAAAAAACCTCTTCCTCCTTCCCACCCCCACATCCATAGCACTGAAGTGAAACAAAATTTAATTTACTCAAGGGATGAAATGTGGTCTGGTTTAGACCTCAGACTTACTCCTAGGTGTGAATAAGTGTGAATTCTTGAAATAATAGTGAAAATATTAAGCATGAAATAGAGATTTGACATGTATGCTAATGCCCATGCATCCATTCCTATGTGGGAATGCATTTACAGATGGATAATTCATTTTTAAGTTGACATCTCTGCAAAATAGAAAAGATTCAAATACTGATCAGAAACAAAATTATGGAATTTTTATCGTTTTATACTGCTAGAAGCAATTTACCTGTATAGCTCTGGCATCAGAGGAGGAGAAAAAAAGAGGATATTTTTCTAAAGCTGCTTAGTGAACAACACATTTCCATGTTTATATACATCTGGTTGGATTTGTCCTTTTTTAAATGTAAACTCTGAATTTTCCACCTTTTCCATGTCATCATCTCATGGCTTTTTCCCCCGACTTCCTTTCAAGTCCATTCACTTTGGGATCCCCCATGTGGCAAATCCCTGCAGTGCAGCAACATTCCAGCTTTCATTTCCAGAATTCTTCATTCATATCTTTACTCAGAGAAGGCTTTGAGGGGCTACAAACTGACAAGCTTTGAGAGAAAAATAGTTCAGAAAGCAAATAGAGATTTTTTTTCCCGTTAATAGTTGTCTTTTATTTCTTTCTCTGCTTATGGGGAAAATTCTTTTCAAGCTGGAGGGTATCAAAATAAGCAGAATACAACCAATACTGAGTTAAATAGAGATGTTTTAGCAATTCTTTATTGTTTAAAACATTTTTCCCTTTGGAAATTCAAATTGAGTGTAATAAAAAAAGAATGAAAATGACTTAGACCAATGATATGTTGTCCTTGAAAAAAGTAGTTTTAAAGATGTAATTTTTCCAAAAAAACATAATTTTGCCTCGTTTTATGGACAACTTAAAACCTGTGGATGACAATTTAGCAATTCCAGCCCTGCACTGATCACTCCATGGAATCCCTTTTTCCCCAGCACAGAGATTTTATTTTTGGCTTATTTTTTAACGTGCCCATGAAGAACTCTACACCTGCAGGAATGCATTTTGGAATGCATTTTGTATATCTGGAGGATTTCTTTATCTTAATGCTTCTTCCCAGTCATTAAAAACACACAGAATTACCTGAAATTGCATCTTTTCCAGGCTCTTGAACTCAAGATCTTTTGTACACAGAATTTCTTCCGTCATTTTATTTTTCAGCACGACCTGTAGTGGCACTTTAATTTCCAAACATGGTTGTGTCTCCATCAGCTTGCTTTTACCTCAGCAAAGTTAATATTAAGAGCTGCAGTTAGTAATAAAAATTTCTTGGAGGAAACCAGGCTGGAACTTGGAACTGGTGAGTGCTGATGGGGGCTCAGATAAGGAATAATTTCAGAGAATGAGCTTCATCAAACTGAGCCTTTAATAATCATTGTTCCTGTCTTTAATTTCCTTTTACATGACCTTCCCTGATCGTTTGGGTGTCATCCCTGTAACAGTTGGCCACATAAAAGATAATAATTGAACACAATTGGAGTGAAAAGAGAGAAATTGCCACGTTCTGAATGTGCTGGACTTGTCACCACCAGGTCTGCAATATTTTCATGAGCACAAAGGACGGGTGTAGGTGAGAGGAAGGAATTTTTCATCAAAACTTGTTTTCATTTCATAGAATAATAGAATGGGTTGGCTTTGAAGGACCTTAAAGATCATCCAGTGCCATGGGCAGGGATACCTTCCACTAGACCAGGCCTGAAGTAGCAAAATATTTTGATTTTTCTTTGGTTGTTTTATGATTTTGGTCCCTGAAGGCGATTTTTCTTTTTTTTTTTTTTTTTTTTTAATAGTGGAGCTAAAGGGAGAATGTGCGTTAAGAAGATACCAAACTGATGATTTGGGACCAAACACTGTGGTCAGATACATTTTGTTGACTAAATTTGTTTTAGTTGAACTGATGTTTTCATTTCTGCTTGCAAGTCTGAGCTCATTTGATGTTTTCTGCTGCAGAATTCCAGAACTGGGCAGTGCTGAGTTCCAGGCAAAGACTCAAACTCCCAGAAACATCTTAAATCAAATTTGGTGGAGTTAAAAAAAGCACAAATTCTTTAACTGCTCCTGAAATTACCAATTTTTAGCAGGTTCTTCCTGGCTGTGTTTGGTTTTTTGGTTATTTCAGGTTGCTCTGCTGAGGTTGAGTTTGTATTTGTAGGACTCAGCTCAGGTGCCTTTTGCTGGGGATGGAGAAGCAGCTGCTGCTTTCTGTGCTTTCAACTTCTGCTCATTTTTGGAGAGGAATCTTTTTTACCCCAAATTACTCATTCTTTTGTTTCTTGGCCAATAAGCCATGAATTTGAGGTCCAGGGTGTTGAGCAATCAGAAATAACCAAAAAACCAAGCACAGCTAAAAGAACCTGTGCTCAAGGCTGCTAAAAATTGGTATCTTCAGGAGCAGCTGATGAATTTTTGCTTTTTTAACTCCATCAGTTTTGATTTAAGATATTTCTGGGAATTTACAACTTTGCCTCAAACTCAGCACTGCCCAGTTCAGGCATTCTGCAGCAGAATCCATGAAATGAGCTCAAACTTGCAAGCAGAAGTGAAAACATCAGTTCAGCTATAATAAATTTAGAGAACAAACTGGATCTGATGACAGTATTTGATTCCAAATGATCAATTTGGGGTGTTTGCACTCAGCTCTGGGATGGTACCAGACACAATCCAGAATTCTGCAAAGCCAAGATGGTTTAGAAAGATCTTTTTAAAAATATATCTGCAGATATTAAGAATGAAATTATTATCTGCAGTTTGCAGCACTTGAGACTTCAGAACTCTCTCATGTAATCATAGAATTCTTTAGGTTGGAAAAGCCCTCCAAGATGGAATCCAAGCATTCCCAGCCCTGCCAAGGCCACCACTGACCATGTCCCCAAGTGCCACCTCCACATGGCTTTAAATCCCTCCAGGATGGGGACTCCCCTGGACACCCTGCTCCAGTGCTCATTATTTCATTGACAGTACTGATAAAACACTTGATATTTGTGTTTAATACCATTGGAGTCTTGAATTTTAAATAATGGCAGAGATTTTTGGGGTTTTGTGTGTGTTCTTCAAAGTATTTTTTGTGTAGTTTTAGTGCATCTTTACAATAGAAAGGTTAAAACAGTGAAAAAAGCTTAGTTCTGAGAAAAAAAAAAATAAAACCCAACCCTCCTCCCAAATAAAACAAAACAAAAACCTCTCCCCAAAACTGTATTTTGAATTAATGATTTTTTCTTGGCTTTTGGTGGAGATCTTCATATGATCATCACTAAGATACTGCTTGGAGCACAGAAAATTAATAAAAAAGGATTTTGAAGACACCAACTTGAAGTTACCCTAAGGTTGAATTATCACAATATTTTAATTTTAATGTATTTAGTACATTACTTGGGTTGTTTATAAGAGTAAGCATTGATTGCTTTGCATTCCCAGCACCAGTGCTGATCAAATATTCTATATAATTGTCACTGCCAGTTGCTTATTTTTTTTTTTGGAAATAGAGATTGAAATACAGAGGAGTGGATTAAATTAACCCTGCTGTACTAACAGGTGGGAAAATGAAACTCTTGCCCTCTGATTTTTAATTTTAAAGCAGAAAAGTTCCTGCTTCTGTTTCTGGATTGATTTAATTCTTAGTCACAGTTGCACACAAGTCAGGGGCAGAATGACATCAGGTACAGCTGATATTTTACTTATTTTATTATTCCTCCTTCCACCATGGATTTCCTGGGTGTAGTGATTAAAAATAATTTTAGGACAAAATTTAGGAAAAATAAGGATCTGACATGAGGGGAGAGCACTGTAGAAAAATCCTATTTTTATTTATTTTCACCCTCTGACTCTTCTGAACACATTTAATCCTCAGAGTTCTCTTCCCTGCTTTCATTTCTTAGAAATGGTTTTAATTTGAAAACTTCTCGTGGCTTTTTCTGTGACAATGCAGGTCAAAGTGACACAGGTTCCCCACAAATGTTCAGCAGCTCTTTCCAGTCCTTCAAATAATAAGATTTAAGTTAATTTGTTCCTGCCTTAGATCTCTCTGTGGGCATGTGCAGCTTGCATGGCTGGGTTTTGTTGCGTGCTGAGTGCTTGGCTTTTTTATTTTTATATTTTGAATATTTCTACCTAAAAATAGACTCCGTAGTTCTAAAATAAAAACCCCAAATAAAAAACTCTGTAGTTTATTTAAAGCAGGAAAAAGCTCTGCTAACAAGAATCACTCAAAGCTATTAAATAAGGAGTGTTTGTAACTTGATTATTTGACATAATTTTTGTTCCTTATGAAGCTTTTGAGGAGTTTTGGGGCCAGCACCAATGATTTTAGAAAAAAGCATCCCTTGAACTTTGGCTCTTAAGTCTGAAGTGATGTTTGAGACCTGTCCCAAATGTGGGCTCTGGTGTAAAATGTAAATATTTTTTCCTCTATAAATAGATCAATGTTTTGGGGAGAATGGAGCAGGGCAGAGTGGAGCCAGGTTTTATGATAATGACTTTTATTGATGAAATTCCAGAGTGCTTCCATTAGTGGGAATGGTTTCACAATAAATGGGGATCCAGCCTCCCTCTGCACTGTGCTGAGATGGTTCTGATCTGATATTTTTCATAAGCAGATCATTAATTTTTTAAAAATTTGATATTCAGGCAAGTGGGTAAGGTTATAGACCTAATTTCTCCTTTAAATCTAAATTTCCTTGCCATTATGGGTTTATGACTGTCTAAACCTCAGTGATAAGATAATACAAATAATTAACCTACTCCATTTAACTTATTCTCTTAGATGTTTTCATTTCTTTTTATCCAGAGGGGTTTTTTTAATACCAAAGCAATCTTTGAATTGCTTACAAGAGTAATTATGAATTTCTGAGCAATTTTTTTTGTACCTCTGGAAAATATTAGAAATCATTTTACTGTAGACATCCCGAGCACAAGAGCAGCATGATTGTATCTCCCATTCCTCTTCCTGTGGGTGCATCTTGATTTTAAAAAATCCATCAATATCTCAAATAAAGAAAAAGATCCACCAGAAAAGAAGAAAATTCCCTTCTTCCATTTGCAATTCCCAGTGTTTTGTTGATAAATCAGGTTCTTAAGCCCTAATTTGGGATTCAGTCACCTTTGACTGTGTCCACCCTCAGCTGAAGCTTTTCTTGCCTTTATTTGCTCCTTTTTGGTTCTTTTCCTTGATGGCACATCACAAATCTGATTTTTAAAGCTTGTGGGGACCAAAAAATGGTTTTGTTGCCTCCTGCAGCTGCTGGTGAGGAGGTGGAAGAGGTCATTTTGTGGCTCAGCTCTTCTTGCCCAGTTGTTTTTATAAATTACAAATTTGGAACGATATGAATTACAAAATTGGTGTTATAAAAAAGATTTTCTGCTCCCTTCCTATTTCCTTGTTGATATCCAAAGGTGAGGATTGAGCCAGGTGAGACCTGGAAGGAGAATCCTGCTCTGTCTTTATTCCAGATCCCAGAGCTGCAAATCCTCATGTTCTCCTTCCAGGATTCCTGATTTCCTGCTAAGGCAGAGATTTATCCCTATGGGAATGGAGATTCTAACCTGAGTTTTATACTTATAAATAATAATAATGTTCAGGGAGAACCTTTCTGTCTCCTACCTGCTCACCCACCTCCCCAGCAAACCTTTTGTGGTCTTCAGGAAGAGAATTCTATCAGCATTCCATATTTTCTTGCCAGATCCTTCATTTTTTTCCCATTTTATTTCCATTTTTCCATAATTCTTGCATGTCTGTGGCTTCTTGGTTTATCAGTCTTGCTGTGAGAACATCTCAGGAGCAGGAGGTGAGCTGTGCTTGGGGTTTTACCATCTCTGCTACTCAACTTCTAAGAAATTTTTTAGGTTTTTTTACATGTAAATATGTCTTCAAGCAGAGAGGGGAATCAAATCCTTGGCACAATTATTCCTCCCCTAAATAATAGACAGAAAAACTAAATTATACTCAGGGAATAGAGGGATAAAAGTGATTCCTCTCATGGAGCTCAAAACACCCTGAGTGTACCTGAGCTTGCACCCTTGGCAGTTATTTTATACAATTTTATACAATTTTATATTTCCAGCTACAAGGGTGAAACTTTGTCTTCAGATTTTCTTTTCTTTTGTTCAAAAAACGCATTTAAAATATTTTTGTCACTTTTGAGCAGTTTGGGAATGTTTGTGTTAAAGCTTTGGAGTTTTTTGAGGAGCTGAGCAAAGAGGAAATCCAGGGACTTTGACACTCCCTGTTGTATTAAAAATAAACAAAAAAACCCTTGTAAAAGTATCAATGTCTGGTCCCACAAAATTCAGGGGTAGATTTGTAGTTAGGTAGTAAATTAAGTATAGACATAAACAAAAATAAATATACTATAAAAAAATTTAAATTATACAAATATATATGAATAAATAAAAATAATAAATACATTTATAATAATATACATATATTTATATCTAATAATGGACACAGATGTGCAAAATTTGATGCTCAGAGTGAGGAAAAAATCCACTTGTGTGCCTAAAGCACACCAAAAATTCCAGCTGTGTTTGCTTTCCAGCTTAATTTTGGTGGATTTAAGAATTCCAAATCCCTGCCTGCATTTTTTATGTCACTTGACCACAGCTCTATTACTGGCTCTCGTTTAATTTGGATATCCTGAACATTAAATACTTCCGTGGTTCCTTGAAAATCTACTTGTTTACTGCTAGAATATTGATTTGGGAATAAAAATGTGTTGTCTAGAATATTTCTCTGGTTTTTAGAGTAATGTAGAAGTAAAACCTCTGAAAGGCGAGACCTCCACAACTCCCTGAAAAAATCAAACATAATAAAAAT
>VZTT01058344.1:25680-36508 GCA_013400855.1 Buphagus erythrorhynchus | reverse complement strand
ATACTGTCCTGTCTAGCCAGAGTGAGTCCCTACAGCACCCTTTTACACCCATGTATGCTGAACAAATTTCTGGTAATAATCTCTCTTTCTGCCATCGCTTCTCAACTAAAATCAACAAACCTCTCACTGGAATTTACACTTTTGCTTGTTCACTAACATGATCTAAAAACACAGAATGAAAACATTTTTTCCCCTGTCTTGTGCATTTTCTGCATTAATTTAAAAAAATATCCAAAACATTCTTTTTCCAAAAGGATTTGTCACATTTAGAACTACCTATTTTGAACAGGTGAAATAAGTGAAGAAATGACACAGCAAGATCAAAAAACAAGCTCACCACAGAATAGTGAGTGCTGGAATGAAATTTCATGATAAAGTTAAGCCTGTTCAATAGCTAGAAGCAGTAGTCTTGCTCCCCCTTGAGTCTGTACTATTTTTCTGTCTCAGCTCTCACAGTCTCACCTCTCCAGCTGCAGTGAACACACTTCACAGTACCTAATCTGGTTGTTGTCCAGTGGCACCATAACCTGACTTTCCTGGCTTAACCAGGACACTGATTTAATTCATTGACTCAACAGAAACTCCCTTTTTTAAGGCTAGAATAATCTTTAAAAATTGAATCAATTCAGGGACTGGGAGTACATAGCTGGCAGAACAAACCAGCCATAACAACAGCCCAAAACACAGAATGTAGTTTTACCCTCAGTCTTGCTTCACCGAATACTCATTAGGTAAAGCATCAATGCATACCCAAATCTTTGATGTCATCTTCAGCATTTAGCTTTACTGTCTCTGGTACAGACAGCATACTTGCATCACTTATTCCAGGACATTTATCATGCTTGGAAAAATAGTTGTGCAAAATCTGTAAACCAAAGACAAAAGCTGTAATATTATGTACTAGTAAGTGTCACTTTAACAGTCAAGGACAGAACTCTAAACATTTAGTGCAGTACCTGACTAAAGCTCCATCTCTTAAAATGAAAGGTAACATTTTCACAGGTTCAAGTGAAAAACAAGCAAGCAGATAATCCCCATTTTTGATGCAAACCAGGTTCCATTCTCAAGTCACCTTAAGGGCAGTGAATGGGTTCAGCAGTTCACTGTAATCCTCTCAAAAAGGGAACAAAGGAGATATGAGGAAGGACAAAGACATTTTGCTTATTTTCACTTGTAACGGTTTGTTAACTGTGAAGTTTCAGGTTGTTAAGGATCAAACTTAAATTTGTAATTGAATCCTTTTAGTACCATCCTTGATTTTCAGTCTCAATAATGTCTCAGCTTTCACGTACACAGAGTCAAATTCCAATTATGCAAGAACTCTCCCTATCACTATCAAAGGACTGAAATTAATACTCAATTTCAACTCTTGATTGTAGTGGTTGAGAGCAAGAAGTTATTCCCAAAGAATAACCTTCAAAAGTTTGACGGAAGTGGGAAAAAAAGAGAAAAACCAAGTAACATAATTCCTAGGTTTGATTTCTCTCTGAGTAATTCTGAGTGCTGCTGAAGCCAAGTGGTTTGGGGGGCAGGGATTGCTTTGTTTGTTTCTAACAACCCTCAGAGAGGGTTATTTGTGAGAACACATTCTACAGCCATGTATTGCAAATTTAGTCTTGTGAGCAGTAACTTTTTTAAAAATAGTCAGGAGAGCTTAAAATGAAAACAACAGAATTTTTTATTTTTGGCTCAAGGAATGTAAACATGTAACGAAATAGCTTAACTGAAATTAAAGAAGAGCATGGCTCTTAAAACTACTTACTGTATCAGCCCTTCCATCCTGTCGCCTTGCTTCAGAAATAGAATCGTTCTCTTTAGCTTTAGAAGAAAGACAGACAAGTCAATTTATTTTCTCCTGAGTGTTCTGCTGAGTGTGTTCAAATACAGCCGTGTTTTGGGAGGGTTTTCATTGGATTATTTTAAATTCCACTCAAATCTGTAAATAAACTACTAAAAATTAAAAGTTCCAAACAAAAAGTCATACAGATGAGGCTGAAAGACAGCGTACAAAAGCAGTTTTGTAATAGCACAAACCACCCCAATTCACAGGTTATGGTTTCTGCTATGTTTCCAGTGACCATGAGTTACCACCTTGAAACAGCACTGCCATTCCCCTTTCAAGCAGTTATTAATTTTCTTCTGTCCAACGATCTGGATGAGATCTTCAAGCCTTTCAGGAATTTGGGTTTTTTCCCTACGTCCTCCCAAAACAGCAATACTATCTTCACTTTTGTTACAAAAGGAGAAAGTGAATCCTGTTTTTTAAATGCCTGAAGAGCAGTATATTAAAAAGCTTTATAGATGTGGCATCTAGGTTCTGTGTAGAAGCTCTTTCTTTTCACAGGTGTCAGAAGGCAGATAGTATAATATCACTATTATAAAATACTAGGCTTATCCAGGACATGGGAGAATGAGAGCTCAAGCCACAGCTCATCTCCCAGAACATCATCATTAAGGTACGGATACTTCTCCCAGCCCTTCTTTTCAGCTCACACCTTTCTGGACCAAAGAACACCCAAAATGGCACAGCTCAATAGCCCTATGAATAGTATCACCCCCTACATCCCAAAAGAGATTCCCAATCCTAGGATTCATTCTTAATATGCTTTATATGCTCTATACAGTGGTAGTTTAACAACATGAAAAAGAGTAGTATCAGAAGTTAAGGAGACACACCCAGGTCCTCCCATTTTCTCAAGAATTTTCATCTACAAATTGATTTTCATCTCAAATTATACCGTCAGATTTCATTTTGCTTATCATATGCTAATGTATGATTATCAACACCTTAGGTTGAAGCTTGATGTTTATCATCACTGTTGATTACCACTGCAGCAATTATCACCCACTCATTCTCATTCACAGCTCTGCTGACACAGCTGTTTGTGCAGCTGTGCAGTAAATGAGCTCCAGGAATTGCCCGTCCAAACAACCCAAGAAATACGAACCCAGGAGCTCAGGTCTTAAACTGGATGAGTATCCCAGTCAGTCTCATTGGATTGCTACGATGGCAGGCACAGTGAGAGTGGTTAAAAATGCTGAAGACAACACGGCTGCTGGGAGGTTTACTCAGCAGGCGACCTTCTTACACTTCATAAACAAACCCATTTAACTTAGCCCAATAGTTTCTAGTTTTGTGACAGGGCAAAGCAAATGTATCTAATCCTCCTTCTATGCTTTGTTATGTTATTTCTAAGTTTATATTCCCTAACCCCTCAGACAAAGGAAGAAAATTTCTGAGAAGTTTTCTGCTTAGGGCTGCATTATCTAAAGGCACCCACTAATAATCACTATAAGAATTTTGTCTTTTTTTAGTTAAAAAGCAAACAGCTCATACTGAATGAACTTCCAGTGTCAAAACCAGAAGCTTTAAACCCTTAGCAATTGCTCATTTTTAGAAATACCTATTATCACTGTTTCACCAAGGGTAGGAGGTGTGGCTAATGAACTTGACCAGGACATATCTGGATCCACTTCTGCTCCCAGACTTTCAGAAATACATTTTGGAGTTCTGACCTAGAAATACATTTAACAATCATATATATAATTTCTATGCCAAATTCTAAATTTATAACTCAGGAAAAGGAAACAAAATGCATGAATAAAATACATACCTCTGAAAGTTTTGGTGTGCAAAACAAGCTTCCATCTGGTCCTAAAAAACATTATGTAAAAAGAACATTAAACAGTAACTAAAAAATGAGTATTTTTATCTAGAGATGTAAAATATTTTGTAGAACCAAAAAGCAAAAATACAAACCAGGCATATTTTTACTCTGAGGTGTTCTGTAAGTATTCCTTAAAATAGCTGGACTGCAAAACAAAATTAAAACCAAAAATATTAATTTAACTTCTCAATTTCTTAAAAGAATTGAATATTTAAAACATTACATATATTACCATCTCCATTATTTCTTTTCTTTGCACCATGGTTACCTCCCTGACTAGATAAAACGCAGATTCCTCCTAACCATCAGTCAGTATTTTAAACATTACCGTAAGTCTACTATAAACTGTAAAATATTTCTTTCAAGAAATATTTTCAGTGATGAATTGTATGACAAGTAATAAATTTCAATGCAATCAAACATTTTATAATACGCTATATGAAACTAGGGAAATTGGCTTAACTCATTGCAATTAACTACTTTAACTCTTCTTATAATCAACATGAGTACTTTGACAAAATTTATCTGAAATACAAGCATTTAAGTTTCAAAATCAAGGCTATTTTTTTTTTAAATCTCAGTAAATATGACAAATAGCTTTACTACTTGAGAAGCACATGATACATCACTACTACTCTTTCTTTGGATGTTTGGACTTGGAAAGAAGAAATAATGTTAAAAAGTTATGTATTCCAGAGTAGACAAATAGGAAGAAAGATCACCTAAAAGCAAGAACATTTTCAAATTAAGCCAGTGTTTTATTTTCAACTCACTTAGCAACCTACAAGTATCATAAACATATCAGACATACAAGATTATTCACTGCTCTTAAAGTTCAACAGTCAAATATGGTGAGTTAAATATTGCTTTTTGCTTAAGGTCCAGCTTATTTTCTATATGTGTTGACATATTTAGCATACCTAGCAGCGAGGCAGTTGTGGAAGGTACCAGGAGGAGAAGCAAGTATTTCATTTTCGTGGTCTATTTTTCTACTTGTGTTACTTGGGCTTATCAAATTCTCTCTATCTGCAACATAGAATATAATAATCAGCACATTTCTGCAGAACTCCAGGTAACAGTTTCAATTTTGGAGCTTAAAGCCAAGCTTTCAAAAAAAACCCCAAACAAAAACAAAACAAAAAAACAACAAAAACCCAACCAACCAACAACAAAAACAAACAAAAAACCCAATCCTAATTTTTCTTCTAGTATTTTAAATACGTTCAAATTTTATATCCAAACAATGCTAAACTTGTTTCAAATGCACAGCCAAGAAGACCCCTCTTATGATGACCCCTCTTTATTCACTTGGTAGTAATCAAGTCACATATTCCATTTCACTTTAAATGTACTGCATTGTGCCTTTCCTGTCATTGCAGAAGTTATTCTTAGCAAAAATTCAACACATGGAAACACAGGTCTGTGCAGCTTCCCCTCAAATTCACTAAGTCATACACTTATTGATTCAAATAAGCACCAAAAAGCAAAAAATTATTTCCAGAACTGTTGTTGAGAGTCACTGTCACTGTGAGCAGCATCTATTTATTTGCAAAGCATCTCCAGGCAAAAGAGAGTGTTCCCACCAAAGCAGCAGAATCCTCTGAACAGTGAGACCCTACTTGGACAATCATCTACCAAGGAGAATTTCTACTCTGAAGTTTCCAAACAAACTTAGTATCAGAAATTAGACTTTAGTTTGTGCATTTCTCTCTGCTTCTGAGTTTCCCGAGCTCATATGCACAGCACAGGTGCATCCCAGTACCACAACAAGGTATGAAATCCATCAGCTCCCATTCAGGCTCTTGTGAAAACAAGAGACATTTGAAAGGAAATAGAATATTTCAGGCAGTGACATGTGAACTTTGCATATATGCAGAGCAAAACTGACCATTTTGAAATAAACAACCATAAGGCTCCTTTCTTTGCCATTTATGAAACTGCCAAATGGAACTCCTGAAGCCAAGAATTCCCTAGGACTTAACACTGTAAAATACAAATAGCTACATTTAAGTTCAGCAGGGAACTTCAGAAAAACAAAGAGAGTTACAATATTCCATGTAAGTAGTGCTCTAAGGTATATCTGAACTTCAGCACAGCTCTAACCATTCACAGAATTTGCTCAGGATCTAAGAACAATCCTGGTAATAAAGGGAGTCTTGTGTTTGTCTGTAACCTGGTTAGAAAAGCTTATCAGAAGGACACAGACACAGCAGATGTACCAATCACATACTTCAGGAATGGGATTAAATACTCTTCCATAAAAGAGATTATTACATACAATCTGGCATACATTCTCCATAGAAAAGATTTTTCTTGCTGTCTTTTCTGTACATCAGAAAGGAGCAGAGTGACATGTACTCCCATGATACTTGGGATTTGGAAATAATGTATGAGAAGTAGCTCATAAAATTCCCTTTTTTTTCCAAGTGGAAGAATGTAATTTTTTCTGTAACTTACAATCTTAGTAACTCAAAGAGATCATGCGTCTAAAACTTTCCAAGAAAGGTTAAGGAGTGCCCTACAGATTGCCTCACACTTCATCATGATAAGGATGATTCTCTCCCTTGAAAAGCTTCAAAACTTTTGCATAAAACAAAAATGAGACTGCTAAAAAAAATCACTCTGATTTGCAGTCAACAGATTATACTAATAAGTTAATTTCCCTTCATATTAATAGTCTGGACCACAACATGAATCTTTTGATTCATTATTTGATTTTGAATGTTTGGACCACAACAGTATCTTTTATATTGCTTATATATTACCAGTTTATCACAAGCTGAATTCACTATTAAGATTAATTCTGCATTTTTATAGATGATCTTCAGAAGACTACTAAAATAAGCTTCTTAGTCACACAATTCCTGCAGTAGCATTATCTATTACATTAATGGTCAGGGTCACCAGCTGCAACAAAAGGTTAAAAAAAAAGTTACTCACTTGCTCCTATTTTTTTCTGATCTGGCTCTTTTTCAGGAGAAGGTGGCAATATTGCATTTTGTTCTTTAAAGAGCAGTGGGGTTGATGCCAGCTGACTGTATGTAGAGGGTTTTGTCCTTGGAGTTTTAAAAGCTGTTTGATGAAGCCAGCCAGAGGGCCCATCAACTTCTCCAAACGATTTGGGCTCATATGGGGGTGCTTCTGCGCTGAGCTCTTCAAACCAATTAAGACTGATAGGCCCTAAATCTACGAAGGAAAACATACAGAAAACCGCATGAAAAGGAAAAAGGTTCCTTCATGGAGGATGTGAAAATACACCAGGCATTTAAATGCTAACAGCAAAACACATTGCTCCTTCCACTGCCATACTTCTGGTTTCTAGATGGCTTTGAACTCTGATAACCACAAAACATAAATGGATGTCTGCCCAAATTCTCAGACCATTAACAAAATAACCAAAGGAGCAGAAAAACGTCCAGTTTGTTTGAAATTACAAGTATACCCTGGCTTTTAGAGTCTCTCTTGGTTTTGCTCAGACTGGCAAGTTAAACAGGTTCCCTTTAAAATTACTAACTACCACAGGTGCCTTTAGCAAAAGATTAAGCCTGGTCTGCATGTGGATATGTATACAGGTGACAACTCTAAAAAAGCAAGTACAAAAAGTAACTAAGCATACATTCATGGAAAAAAACTACAAATAAAAATTTGAAGAAATGTAGGTATTAGGAAACACAGGTTCGGGGCAAGAAGAGCAGCTAACAACTTGCATAAAATTTTCCTGTGGAACATACAGCAAATGTGTACAAAATATTGGTGCCCAGAAAGCAATCCTAATAAGAATTATTTAGTTTAGATAAGCCGTACCTGATTCACTGCAGCGTTCCTTAAATATTTCAAAGAAACTTGGTCTTTCCACAGGTTTGCAAGCCATTTCCTTATCCATTACATTACCGGAACAGTGGAAAAGCCTGAGAAGAAATAAGAAAACACTTTCATACACTGCTGCTTGAATGTCTTAGGCCTGCTTTCCTGCATTTTGTGGTGTGCCACAGCCCAGCTTGTTTAGCTTTGACTGTGATGTGGCATTCAAACACCGCATTGATGAACATGATGGGAAAACAACAGACAAAGAGCACAGGGAATTATACCAGAGGTAACGAAAACACTCAGCAAACATAGGAGAAAACCAAGATGGAATTGGCAGAACACTTCTGAGGTATTTTAAACACAAATCAAAACCCCACACTCACTACAGCGTGTTAGGATGGAATATGTACTATCACATGTATACTCTTTCAACCATTACAACTTACACCTCAATAATTTCATTCAAAGCTGCTTTCAAGTGGAGCAGACACTGCTAGTTTCACAGTTCTATTAAAAAACATGTATAAATAAGCCCATAGTGAGACTTCACCGTTTAACACGTTTATGCCTTCCACAGCCATGGTAGTTTCCTACACGATGGCCGTGTTACACATGCTGCCTTACAAAAACCATGGGAAAAACGGGGGCTTTAAAGTAGGGTACCGGCTGCATTAAGAGAGAATACCAAGGAACTTAACATTGCTTCAGAAGCATATTTTTACAAGTGCGATTTGACCAGTCCGCGCTGCTTTCCGTGAGGGGAAGCTCCTCCCGGGCAATGACCCCGCACGGAGCGCGGCCTGCGCAGCCCCGCCAGGTCACCGCAGGGTCACCGGGGACAGCCCCAAACCCCCTTTCCCCACACCCGGTGACCGCAGAGCCCCGGCGGGCTGTGAGGAGAGGGAGGGCCCCCCGAGGGACGGCAGGGACACCCCCAGGGCACAGCGCAGCCCCGGCGCAGGGCCGAGCCACACGCGGCACCGTTACCTGCCGGCGGCGCCTCGGGCGGGGCGGCGGCCGCAGCATCGCCTCACGCAGGGGAAGGGGCGGGCGGGGCGGGCAGGGGAATCAGGGGGCAGCGCAGACCCCCAGCCCGGCCGCCCCGTTCGAAGCTTGGCGCCAACACAGCCCCGCGCCTGCGCAGCCGGAGCATCCGCCGCTCCCGCCCTCCGCCGCAGCACCTCCCGGCAAGGAGGCGGCCGACCCGCCCCGCCCCGGCCTGCACGGGGCCCGGCCCTGCGGCCCGGGAAGGCTTGGTGCCCGCCGTAAGGGCTGTCCCTCCGTGGCTGACTCCGCACAGTACAGAAAGGGAGCGTGCCCCGGGCCGGGATGGCCGCCAGCAGCCTCCCTCACGCGTGTGGAGGCGAGGGGATGAAGTACCACATCCGCGGCTGACATGACCCGCGTCGCTGGGCAACAGCAAATACCGACCTGCGGGGAAGGACTCTGGCAAGCTCCCAGCGGGCAAGTGCCACGGCCTGTGCAAAGCCTCAGCCTCTGCTTCTCAGGGGGTTTTGTAGGCCTTGACACATGAAATGGTTGTTGATATTCCAATAAAGAGAATGTTACTATCCTCCACATACACGTCCACTCCCGCTTTGTCTCGATTAAATTCTCGGCTTTGGCGATGCAACAACTTCAAGATGGGTGGAACACTCATCACCACCAACTCTGAGTTTACCATCTTCATTTTCGTGGGATGTTCATCTGTTCTTGTGCCATAAAGGGGTTTCTTCCTACCTCTTCACACCAGTCCTTATGTTGCAGTTTCATCACATCACCTCCTTAGTCATCTATCACTTTTGTCAACTTCTTGTCATATAATAATTTTCCATATCCCTCCTCCTTTCAAGAAACTTTAACTTCTAACCCTGCTGTGTTCTGGGGAGCGGCAGTAACTTTCTTCCCAATGTATTTTAGAGGAACTCAAACTGTTGGTTTGCATGATGGCATGTAGTTTCCAATTAGATTTTCATCCCCATTCCCAAAGCATCTTAAAAACTTACTCTTTTTGCAGTCACACTGCGGTCATTAAGTTTTAACTTGGCCATCTCAATACCCTATTTTTGCTCTGAGTTGATACCAACAGTGCTTTGAAAACCCAAGCACAACATGGAGCCTTGAGACATGTTTAACTATGATAAATGGGTTTCCTGAATCTGAACCTCCTTCTGCCCTGTAAAAATGCTGGTTCTCACTGATTTATCTCAGACCATTTAAAGATACCATCCCTATCAGGTCTTGTCTAGCCTCTCTCTTGCTGGCCCATTGAATTTTATAAAGTGATGCATTTATAAAGATGGTGAGGAATCATACAAAGAAAGGATTTCACATCACAGCAGTTCCAGGGATTTAAGGGTTCTCCAGTCTCTAAAGGCTTACATACACAGTTTGGATTATTTAATTACAATTTTTTAACTACATTGCCTTAAAATTGAACTAAAGTGGTGTAATAATGGAAGAAAGATTATTAGTCTAATCTGCACGTGCTTTTATTACTTGCTTGTATACTAACACTTACTTCATTATACAGGTATCAAGCCACTGCTTTCCCTTATGTCAGTTTGTATACACAAGTATATTCCATCTTTTCCTAAACCAGTTCAGTTGACAGAAAAAGTTCTAGGTAGATAATCCCCAAGTAATGGAACAATGGGGATGCTCTGACCTTTTAACAAGAGTAAAGACTTTTCAGAGACGTAATTTCCTGAATTCTTTGCTCAGCTCTCCGGGGGACACCCAGTTTATCTCGGTTCTGTTAGCTTCCCAAACCCCCTTTTCCTGCTTTTAAGACCATGAACAGAAGAAACTGTGAGCAAACAGCCTCTCCTCGCTATGCAGGCCGTGGTTTTCCCAGCTGTGGCTGAGTTACATCTCTTCATCATTAGTCTGGCAGAGAAGGAAGGCAGGCCGGGCGGCCTTCCCTTGCCATCAGCTGGCCTCACTTTCCCCATCAATTAGCAACCATTAGCTCCCCAGGTAAGATAAAAGCAGGGCAGGGGCACAGGTAGGGCTGAAGCTTCAGCGGCGATAACCATGGACAGCTTTGTCTGTTCCCCCTTCAGCGCGTACCAGAACGTCAGGAGCAGCCCCGCGCTCGGCCGCGGCTGGGACGCTGCGGCCAAGCAGCCCAGCTGGAAGCAGAACAAGAGCGGCGGCATCAGCCCCTTCCTCGGGGGTCCCTTCTCACCGCTGCCCTCCGACTACCTGGACAGCTACCGGCGGGCGCAGCTCCAGGCGCTGCTGTCGCAGGTGGGCCCCGCGCTGGCGCCGCGGCCGCGCCGGGCCAGCACGAAGGAGGCGGCGGTGCAGGTGAGCCTGCGGGCCGACGCGGCCGTGCAGTGCTCCCTCGG
>VZTT01058344.1:1432-25671 GCA_013400855.1 Buphagus erythrorhynchus | reverse complement strand
GGAGAAGGCAGCGTCGACCGAGGAGACCCCGACGGCGGACGGCGTCGAGGAGCAGCAGGAGGGCCCGGCGGGGGCCGCGCTGCCGCCGCGCCAGGAGCCCGTGGGGCCGCGGCGGGACGAGACCGCTGCTCCCGGGCAGAGAGCTGCCTTCCAGGTGCGCCGGGATGGGGCGAACCCTCAAGCAGGGCGGCCAGAGATCACCTCATGAGCAGCATGGTGGTCCCTGTCCTGCCCTGGGCTGCTTCTGTCTTACCTAGAGCAGAAGAGCCTCCAGCCTGTGAAAACCCACACGTGTGGATCAAAGTGTGGCAGAATGGTTTGGGTTGGAAGGGACCTTAAAGATCATCCAGTTGCAACCTCCCTTCCATTGGCAGGGATGCCATCCACTAGACCATATTGCTCAGAGCCCCATTCAGTATGCTTCAAATATTTCCATATGGCCTTCTGGGCAGCCTTTTTCAGTGTCTCACCATCCTCGGGGACTAGTAGTGAGGGAGCTGGGCTTGGGTGTTCTTGGGGTGCTGGAGGATGCTCAGTGAACTCTCACCTCTGCAGTTCTTGGAGCAGAAGTATGGCTATTTCCACTGCAAAGACTGCAAGACCAGATGGGAGAGTGCTTATGTGTGGTGCATTTCTGGAAGCAACAAGGTAGTTAACAAGAAATTTATTTTCTCCTGAGACTTGTAAGAATGGCATAAAATCTCTGATAAATAATATGTTTTGTCACAAGTTTAGATACGGGTACAGAACACTTTGAGTAACAGAACTTGCCTCTTTTTTTCAGGTGTACTTCAAGCAGCTCTGTCGCAAATGCCAAAAGGGCTTCAATCCCTATCGAGTGGAAGCAATCCAGTGCCAGGTAAGTTAACTGTACTCCAATAAGATTGTCAGATGTTATCATACACACTTATACTGTTGTTGAACTTGATATTGACTTTATCTGGAAGAAAACTTCATTTCATTGAAATACTAGGAAATGTTATTTGGGAATTGTGTCTTGGGGTAGGCTTCCCTCCTCCCATGGATGGCTTAAACAGTTTTCATACAGCATTATGGCTTGCTACATGTGTGCTAGGGTTTTATGCTTCTAGGTGAGAAAGCTCTTACACCTTAAATCCACAAGGTTTTTATCACAAGAGCTCTAAAGTGTATCAGCCCCAATGTGTTGCTGTGATTAAGGAAAACCAAATGTTAGTCTAATATAGAGTGCATCCTCTTTGATCTACTACTAATATGTCTTTGTTTCTTAAGATCTGTTCCCAGACTCGTTGTTCTTGCCCTCAGAGGAAGAGACATATTGATCTCAAGAGACCTCATCGCCAAGAACTCTGTGGCCGCTGCAGAGGCAAAAGGCTGTCCTGTGATAGCACTTACAGCTTCAAATATGTTGTCTGATCCACCAGCCCTCTTCTGTTTTGTGTTTTGCACTTTGTCTATTGCAATGTTTTGACTTAAGGCTTTTGACCTGGCATTGGATAATGGATGAAGACTTCAGTATTACTGTAAAGTATAATAACCTAAAGTATGTAATTTCACTGTATATATGCTGTAAATAAAGTTCAATAAACGTTTGCACTAGTTTGATACCCCTTAGTTTCATCTTTCTTGGATGAAAGAGGAAAATATATATGTAAGGAAGCAATCTATTTGATTTCCTAAAGATAGGAGACTTTGTTTTGAAGTCTTCAGAGACTGTAAAGATTGAAGCTATGATAGCAGGTTTTTCCTTCAGTCACTCAAACTGAACCTAAGGTAGAAGATGCAAATATTATGGAACATAGTCTGGTGTAAATGCAAATGTCTTCCCCCTGCTTCTGTCAAATGTCTATATGAAAAAACCACAGCTGCTTGGTAATCAAAGACTGTCTGCCAGAAGAGACTATGACTGTAAAATAGGAGGGAAAAGGGTGTAAGCTGCCCACAGTTGAAATGAGATGGGGAAAAACCTTTTGAATGGTGGTATCTGTGACAGTGTTAAAAATACTCTTTAAGGTAGAGGGAAGTTGGGAGGTTTTCAGTGTCAGTGGAAAACCAATGAAACTATTTTTGATGTTGTAGTCTTCCATGCTGAGTTGTAAGGATTTTTTTTGTCAGGCTGTAGTTACATTTTTCAATATTTTCTATGAATGGCTTCAGCATAAATCAGGAGACAAATATCCTTGGGGGACTGCTGGTCATGGAGACTATGTGCAACAGTACTGGTTTAGACAAGAACACAATTTTCACAACAAGCACATACTGTGTTGTGACTATATATGACTTTTATACTTTAGTTAAATGGATGTACTAATCCAAATTTCAAAGTTACTTCACAAAAACAGTTAAGTGTATTTACAGTGTGAATAAGTTACATAGTTGTCAGAATAAAAGTGTCTCAGATGTGCAACAGATTTACATGCATACATTTAACACAGGACAGCAGTTAAATGTAAGAAAAAACCATATAGTTATGACTTTTATATATACATTACAAATAAAATAAGACATCTCTTTGAAGAAGCTTAACATGAGAACTCGCATTTCACGTTAATATTTTTACTTTTTATACTCAAAATTTATATTAAATAAAAATATGCATGCTTAACAGTTCAAAAGATTTGACTCTGATGGGACTTTCTCCTACAAAATGGCAAGTTAAATTAGATCAACCACCCTTTAATAGTATAAATATATTCATAAAAGCAAACCTCTAGTAAAAAGCAGCCAAGGTCCTTAATAAAAAAAAAAAATCTGCAAAGACCTTTCATGATCCTTGGGGGGGGCCTAAGAACAGACCTCTGCAATATGATCCAGTACCTTCAGACAGTAGCCTAGTAACATTAGGAAATGTACTTCATAGCAGCTCATTGTTTTAAGATACAGTAATCATATGTGAATTACAGTGTACATTAAATTATAGTCTGTTTACAGTTTGTTTCATATACACAGGCTCTCAGCTTTTGACCAACAAGTTTGTGCGATTCCGTGGCCAGCTTCATTTTGCCCATCTTTCACTCCACTAAATAAGAAAAAAAAGGAAAAAATGTACAAGGTTTGTTTTTTTTTAACAAAAAATACTATTTTGTGAAGGAAACATTGCACTTTTGCCAACCAAAAATTAATTTGCTATAAAGGAAGTATTGTTCAGTGTAGTAGGCTTTGGTATGCAATGGATGTCACTTCTTCAGTAGTGAGTTGCAGTTGCTCAGTGAAATGCTAACTGGTTTTTGTGCAACACAGAACAAAGGATGCTGTCCCAGGTGCTCTATGCTACCTCTGTCCTTACAGTATTGCTACGTGTTTGAAGTTCAGCCCATCGCTTTTTAGAAGAAATCCTAAATGTAACAAGAGTGAGTACAGTTTGACCAAACCTTTGTAAGGCTGAGAAGACATCGAGCCACCTCACTCCCACAGGGCAGCACTCCCAGCTTGAAAGGGGGCCCAAGGGTCCTGTCAGAGACTTGTGCCGGAAACGCTGGAGTCTGGAAGAAAAGTATTGATGACCCGGTAGCTCTGAGCCCTGCGAATCATGTCGCGGATCTCTATGTTCAGTTCCATTAATTTGGTGCAGATTTCAGTCAGGCTCTGGTTGGAGCCCACCAGTGCATAGGTGCCCGTCTGACCCAGGGTTTGGTGGCGGAAGTAAATATTCAGTAGTGTCTGGACTTCATCATCAGAGCTGCTTCCAAAGATATCATTGGGCCACAAAATCCTGCAATGAAACAGGAAAAGAACAGGCATTTCATTATGGGTTTATTAGCAGAGACAGAAGCTATATGACAGAGATCTCTAAAAGAAGAATGGACTTGCACACGCTTATAAGCCTAAAGCAACTCACTGTTTGACACCATTCATTTGTTACTCATATTCTCGTATCAGGAGTTGAATAAACATGCAATTTCCATTATCTAAAAAAAAATGCTTAAGAAAACTCATTCAAATAGGTGTAAGTGAAACTGGGCTGAATTTTAGCTCATGGCAATGACATGCACCTGTTAGGAATTAACTCAATAAAAAGATTCTTAAGACCCTCATAGGACTTTTGATCTACAGAATGTAATTAAACATATTAATTGTTGCAAGCGTATGTTTGATAGTTACTTGTGGCACACGTCTCCAAAAGTCAATATCAATGCCCCCATGTACCTTGTTGAAACAATAAATAATTATGCTGATCCTGTGCATTACACTTTGTTAGAAGATAATAAATGCATACTTTTCTAATAACATGAAAGTCTAATATGAACCATGTAGCAAAACTTGCCTGCATTCTCTTATTTGTCTGACGGCTTTAACAAGTTCATTGTTTTTCAAACACTCCAGCATGGACTGAATAGCTGATTCAGTAGAGTTGAATGTGGGCTCAGATTCTGTCGTCAGAGGCTCAGCTGCGATTGCAGCAGTAGCTTCCTTCAGATTTTTCTTCAGCTCACTCAGTTCTCTTGACATATTTAACAGCTGTTCCAAGGAGAAAAATGAGAGATGGGTATTTTCATTCTCCATAAGCCCCACACAGAGTAGGCACTTCAAGTTTGTCCTTACTACTACATTGGATGTACACATTATGGAAAAGACCCCAATTTAATACACAGACATTTCTTGATCTCTGTACAATATAGAGAAAATGCAAACTACAGGTTTTTTTACCTTTGTGCATCCTTTAACATTATGCTGTAGTTTTGGCTTGCTAAAATGCAGTAGAATATCAAAACAAGCTTTTATTTTTCACCCTTGCTACTTTTTTCACATCATAGTGGAAGAGCTGAAGAAAACATGTACTTCTCTGAGCAAGATGTTGATATTTATTTATAAAACACATGCAGCATCTGACATGATTAACAGATGGACAGGAAATGTATGACCCTTTCTCAGGCTGAAAAGTTAAAATGGCACGAGATTAATAAATAATTAGTAAGTTAATAATTTCCAAGGATATACTTTTTCATGCTCCTACATGCTAAAAATAACCACTGTCAAATGAACTAACAGGAATTTCCTTCAAGTAACAGCTTATGTCTCCAGCAAAATATGCAAATGTCATAGTGAAATAGCTATTCTTTGTACAATTGTTTCCCAGTTCCATGGGCTGTATTATTTATAACAATTTAACAAAGCTGTAACTGTGAAATACACTTACAGAAATCAATTATAAGGCATACAAAATAGTTCTAAAACTTAGACTGCTCAAGTAGTAGTAGATGCCTATTGCCCTGTCTTCTCTTAAAAGTGAACAGTCCAGTCACATTGTGAGCCAGCCTTCACAACAGACAATTTATTGTATTCTTAAGATACAATAAATATTCAAACTCTTTTTACTCTGACAACACATCTGATAAAAAAATTTCTGTTTATAGGCCATCTCTAAACTACTAGAATATGTCATAAAATACAGGTAATAGCTTCAAATTTTATTTTACAAAGCAGAGTAGAACAACTTCTTTTCATCAATAGTTTAAAACATATACATTTTTCTCCTTTCCAGGAGAAAAATACACATGGAATGGTAAATTATATCTATCTTTAAATGATAATCATTCAGCTTAAAGCGATCACCTCTAAGATGTTTCAAAGTATTACATATTTTAAGCAACTGCTGAAAATAAACTTGACTAACAGTACTGGTCTTGTGAAGTTTTTTTTTAAGTAAGATGCATGGATTTATCTAAAAACAAAAAGCTATTTGGGTCAAAAGTGAGAGTGTGCCATGTCAAAAGTATTTAAAGGAAAATGCCTGTAAATATTACAGAATTAAAAATACAGGACATTAAGGTATTTAGTTATATATGCCTGCAGATTTATAGTCAGGGTGAAATAGTGTGATCCTTGGTGTTAAGTCCATAGAAAGAAAAAACAAGAACATGAAAATAAAGTGGAATTTTCAGTACAGGACTTAGTAGTTTGTTACATACCTCTGGCATGGAACTCACTTCGTGCACTTGTCCAATAAGTTTACAGTAGGACTGAAAAAGCAACAGCAGCTGGAAGTGCAGTTTATATAATCTCTGACAGAGTTCCAATTGCTAAGGAAAGATGTGTAGGAGAAGAAGTAATTAATTAATATTAGTGAGTTCAGATAATTTTTGATAACTAACAAAACACATTGAGATAGTTTGTTCTCAAAAACATTATTTTACTAAGTATGATCATATACTATTTCAGAAAATAAGTAATGATCTTTCTTCTGCAGCTAAGTCATATATGACATTGAAAATAAAATCATGACGTCTAGCTCTCACATAACACATGTAAGCATCAGCCTCAAAACATTCTGTTTTGGTCAGCTTCACTAAGTTTGCAGCTGGAAAGCAGAGACAGAATATGGGGGAAGTGACTTTCCTGCACAGAACATGTAACTCCCGAATTTCAGATATGGTCAAAGACCTCTTCTAAGGGATGGAAATCTAAGAGAAAAGCCTTGAAATAGTTGTCCAAGATGGCCAAGGCTCCTGCCAGCTCCTCTGAGGAGACAGAAACAGAGGTGATAAATCCATCTAGGAGCGTGAAGTAGGAAATGCCAGCCCTGGAACTTAAAACACTGCTCATGAATTTTCCACCATCTTAAAGAAACTATACAACAGATGGATGGAGTTTAATGTATAAGAGGGTATTTGACTTCTATGAAGTATTCTCCCAGATTAAGTAGATACTGCTCTATGAATATTCACTTGTTTCTTCCAGTGTGAAGTGCAGCATGACATAAAAGATGTCAGACACTTTGAAATAATGGGTGATGGGCATGGCTGCTAGAGAGGTCAAGTTAATATGCTTATGGTTCCTGGTATTCTTGTGTCTAACAGAAGGGGAATCTCGTAGTTCCACAGCTGGATCATTGTGAAGGAGGGAGGAATATAAAATCTTCAGCTAATTATATAAAAAGTGAAAATCCTGCAAGTTCAAGTCCTGACCTTGTACTGACCCTTTGGCAGAAAAGCCTTACAGACTTCCAACCGTATTTGATTTGCCTACTGTGACAGACACCGTGACCAAGGGTGGGCTCAGTGATATTTCCATCTGTTTGGAGGAACTAAAGCAGAATTTCATGCCACATCTGGCAGAAAAGAAGAAGCTATTCATGTTTGCTTCTTATATATGCTTAGTTACCAGCACATGCTGCAGCTCTTTGCTGAATTTGGGACTGTGCAAATGTCAGCACAAACACTAATAGAAAGTACTTTAAGTACATTATGAATGTTAATTTGGCTGAAGTGTTTTATTTACATATGATTCAACATTTAACTGCCACATTTTTTATTAACAAGCCAAAATTAGAACCACAGTTTAGTGTTCCAGTTCCCCAAATTTCTGTACCAGCCTCATAAGGCTGAGGGGCTAAGGTCAAAAGCAAATTTCATCTCTGTTTCCTCAGGGTGAGGTGGACACCAACTACCAATCTATGAACAGACAGCCAAGGGCACTGCCAAAATGAGGCAGAGCTAGTCTCCTTCTCAAGGGGCTTTATGGAGGAAAGGGGGAGCAGGAGGATAGTGCCAAGCCAGCAGGTGTCAGCCTTGCAGGGTTTGTCCTGCTGAAGGCCAGGCAGACAGGGCTGCTCACACCTCAGCACCACCACAGCAGCAGAGCTCAGCACTGTCAATTTGCCTGGTCTGAGCTCTGTGCCATTCTGGATCTGGTATCTGCGCTGTAATGTTTAATGTCTATTACTGGTGGGCAGCATCGGAGTGCTCCTGTCCCAAATGGAAAGGAGGAATTTCAGCAAGGAGGAGTCCTTCAGCAAGTTTGCAGATGACACAGAAGGATGGGATGCCACCCAGGAGGACATGAAGAAACCTGAGAAGTGGACCCATGAGATCCTAATGAGGTTCAACAAGCCCAAGTGCAAGGGGCTGCACCTGTGTTGGGGCAATCCCAGACATGAGCACAGACTGGGAAGGGAATTCATTGAGAGCAGCCCTGTGGAATTCTCGGGGATGAAGAGCTGAACATGAGCCAGCAGTGTGTGCTCCCAGCCCAGAAGACAAACCACATCCTGGGCAGCATCAGGAGCACCTCTCCTGTGAAGACAAACTGAAAGGGTTTAGCCTGGAGAAGAGAAGGCTCCAGGAAGATCTAATAATAACCTTAAAGGGGCATATAAAAAACTTGGAGAGCAACTTTTTACAAAAGCAGATCATGGTAGGACAAGGGGCAATAGCTTTAAACTAAAAGAGGAGAGATTTAGACTAGATGTTACGAAGAATTTATTTGTGTGGAGGGTAGTGAGGCACTGGAACAAATTGTCTAGAGAAGTTGTGGATGCCCCACCTCTGTAAGTTTTCAAGACCAGGTTGGATGAGGTTTTCAGCAACCTGGTCTAGTGGAAGGTTGCCTATGGCAGGGGGATTGGAACTATGTGATCTTTAAGATGCTTTCCAACTCAAACCATTCTATGACCCCACCAGACTGGATATGACAGCAAAGACCCACAAATGCAGAAAGGAGGTCCAGCAGATCTGTGGTGGGGAGGAGATGCGCTAGGGCAGAACTGACTTGTGGACAGGGACAAAGCCTGTCAGAACAAAGAGGAAAGGCATGAGGAACACTGCCAGGGAAATAAACCTGCCCAGGGGCTGCTCTCTGTAACCAAGGGCACAGAGCACTGCCAAATTTGCAATTGAGTGGCTAACCATTCTCTTCCCAAAATAAAGACTGACTGTTTAGATACAGCCTCCTGGAGATGTCTCTGGCTTCTCTCTTCTCTCAAACCATGCTAAGGCATGCCAGGGGCTGGCTGGTGGCCCAGCCAGGGAAGGTGCTGACTGCTCACCCGAGTGAGTGCCAGGCTAGGGACATTCTCTTCCTCCCTGGTCCTGTTCAGCTTGCAAGTAGGGGCACAGCCTGAGGTTCCCCAGCAGAGATCAAATTCACTCTATTCAAATTTTGGAGGCCTGGCAACACTATATAGCAATTGCATACACATATAGTTGGAGCTGTCAGGGAGTTAATAATTAATTGAAAACAAGCATAACATCATTAAAAAAAAAAAAGTCTCATGATAGCTTGGCATGTAACATTGGATTTTTTTTTTAGTCCTTGGAGAACAGTAATTCAGTTTCACCCTTCTGGCTGCTAACCTGAATGAAAACAAACTAAGGTCAAACTAATGGTTCTAGTTTGACTCACTTAGTATTTAGTTACTGTATCAGCAACTCAATTTTTGTTCTTCCTGAGTGAGTATTAGAAACCAATAGTGGTGAAACTGTTCATCAACATATATACAAAACCCATTTGAAATGCAACTGCCAACCATAAATTGTAGTTTTTCAATAGGACAAATGGAAAACTATTAATTATAAAATAACAAAAAATATTTTTTGCCCCAGCATATTACATCCATTCAAAAGCTTGATTTGTAAAAATGTATGTAAATGACCATTTGAAACAGCATATGAAAGTGTCAAAATTTTGGCACAGTATTTTTTGATTTCACAAAACATACGTTTGTAAATTATTTTAGTCATCACGTTTGGAACCACATATTGTATAGGAAAATTATAACAAAAAAAGAAAACATGCTTAGAAGTAAAACAGTAGAATTCGGATGTATTAGCCCATCCAGAGATGGACAAAAAATATGAAAGAACTTCAACTTACTGCAAGAGATTCCATTTGCTACACAGCAAGCATGGCACAGGAGAAAAGGAAAGGAAAGAAAGTATAGTGTCAGTGTAATGCATGCAGTAGGAAGCACAGCCCATCTGTAATAGCATAACTTGTCAGCAGAATTAGCAATGCTTGCCTCAACCTGATAATTGGTTGGAATGTCACATTCAACATGCACAGCATTCTTAATAAAATCAAGCTTTAATTCTAATGGTAAATTCCAGTCTAAATATCCTCAGTTAGATCTTCAGATTTATTAGTTTAGATTTATCCCACCCTTTAGCTCAGGAACTTACAGTGAAGTAGTGTTAGAAAACTCTCGATGTAATGCTTGTATTTAAATTTTCTTTCTTTCTTATTAAAAAGAGCTCATATTGCAAAGTACTAAAACAATTAGGAAGGATTTTCAAGTGATGACCAAAACTGAACTTTGCTATTTCTAAATATTTTCCTGTTTAAAAATACTTCTTCTTTTTTTGATGAATAGATCTAATGAAAGTGGCAGGATAAGTTTTATGGCTGCTGGGCTTATTACTTGGCACATTACAATGGAAACGTTTTGCATATAACTTTCAAGCTATGACTATCATAAAGAAAAAAAATGCATTAAAAATGCCAGTTTTGTTTAACTATATGGCAATGCCACAAGTTGAGACAGCCTTGTATCCCTTCCTCTGAACAGTAATGATTCACTGGTTTATAATTCTGAAGCTATTAAAATGTCAGTTTAAGTCCTATTGCAATAATTACAAAAATTCTAATTGACTTACATTAGCATTTCAAAGATTAGGGGACTAAGTGCTGTCTTTGAAACATAAGTGTTCCTCTTTTCTTTGCCAAGAACTAACATTTGTACTCGGTGTCTGCTTAATGCAGCTTTTCTTATTTTATAAATATTACAATCTCATTATATTTTACATGAAGAGAGTCATCATGTAAATTCTGTAAGTAACAAACACAATCACATCTGCCCAGTTATAGCCTGATGTCAGTGCATATGCACACAGTGTTAACAAGCATATGGAATTCTTATTAAAATTATTTACCTTACCATCAATATAAAGGCAGAAAACACAGAAATGTGAAATAATATTAACTTTGATGAGCCTAACAGAGTATTACAGTCTGTTTTCTTTACATTGGCCCTACTATTAAAATATATGAAATATATGAAAAATGTATGAAAAGTGTTGCCCCAAACCCTGCACTACTTTTCTATAAAACCATGACAAACTAAACTTTAAACTCCTTTGATGCTTAATTTTTTTCCTTTAACATTGCTTTAATAGTTTCTTCTTCTATTTAGTACTCTTCAAAAAAACCCTTTCTATCTTGGCTTCCATGCAGTTCACATAAATTAAGCTTTATAAAGCTAAATTCAAGATAAGAGAAGGACAAGAGCAGACAGATCACTCTGTTCTAGTAAACTTACAGGTGTGCTGGCTCATGTTTTTCAGATCTTGTCTCACTTAAGCTACTCTGAAGTTTAGCATGCCACCAAGTTTGACTTAGACTTTCAGAAATACTGGAATCCATATATAATTTCTAATTTGCCATGGAATTTACTTTAAAGAAGGGGGGAACAGGGAGGCGGAAGCAGCAAATAAGTGAATTCCATGGTCTTTTTTGCCAGAAAATGTCTTCTCTGTACTACTTCCAAAACAAGGGCAAGCAAAAAAAAAAAAAAAGGGGGATAAGGAAGGGGTTTCACATCACATGAAAAACCCTTCTTTACTGGAAGAAAATATACTGGATACAAAATTTCCCTAAGCCACTAATGCTCAGCTCCATATTGCTCTCCAATATCCTGACTGTAACTTCCTCTCTCTTTCAGCATAAAATGAAAGATTCCTTGGAAATTGAAAAGAGATTAATTACTGGCTTAAGTGATATTTCTTTTATTCTGCAGCATGAAGGGCTCAGGTGGAATGATCATAGCCTTCACACTTTTCAATTTCTGGTTTAATTCTTAGAGTAAGGGAAGTGTTTTAGATTAGTTGATAGACACTGCACAAACAGTGGCTTTGGCAGCTGAAAATACCAAATATTTAGAGTACTTGGATCATTTGCACAATTATTTAAGCAGCCAGTAAATGCAGCATCTAAGAAGGACACACTCCCTAGCAGCAACACTTCGATTTAGTTTTTTATTCCTAGAATTACTGTTTTGTACTGTTAGCAGACCAGGAAGACAACAAGACACTAATTTTTAGATGTCAAATTTTCTTGCTTTTCTAAGGAATCATTTTTACATACTGAAAAGAGATGACAGTTACATAACTATTTCAGTGATTTACTGGCACAGGAGAGTCCCAGCATAACAAAATAATCACTGCATGCAAGAGTTTATAAAATGCAAGAGCATTTTATTAAGGTATTCTATTTGCCTTAACATGTCAGCAGACGGAACTTTTCCCATGATCTAGGAAGTTGAGTATGTACACAAACTTTTATATACACCAGAGATAGAGAGAACAGCATATGGTGTGCATTCTTGAATATCCACTGGTCTTGAAGGATAGTAGAAACTACTCTGCATAGGGAAATCTACACACAACTGTGCTCCTCCTCTAGGAAAGCTGCCTACCTGGGCCAATTTTACGTCATTGTCGAACCATGGATCTTTCAAACAACAGTCAGATAATTGACTATTAAGAATTTCTGGCTTAGCAGTGGTCTCACTGTGCCTTGAGCTTTACTGTATCTCAACTCAGCTCCAGATAACTGTGGTCCCAATGGGTGGCCTAGAGTGATTGTATCTTTATCTACAGGGAAACTCACAGCAGCAGGTATATTCTGATTTTTGGGGGCAAATTTTTATGGGGTGCGGCATGTTTTAAATATCCATTAACATTTTGAGTTTGCAAAGCCCACATCCATTAGCTTATGGTAAGGAAGGTTTGAGAAAGGTGTATACTGACTTTGGACTTCTAGAGTAAACTGAATGTCTCATTGGGAAATAAATACTTATTTGAATTAGCAGTGTTAATTGACAAGAAGAAGAGGATCTTCCAAATACAGTTTTTCCAGAAGAGCAAACAAGAAACAAACCAACCCAATCTTTGACTAGATTAAAAAAACCCTCTTTTCTTAATAAGGCTGAAGAATGTACTGAGAGCTGTACTCATCTAAGACTAACACCTGGAAGACAGCACAATGGCATGTGCAGTTATCTTTTGTCTATAAATTGACTCCTATGTTATTGAGACTGTTGCTCAAAGTAGCATCAAAGCTTACAGATCACACACGTCGAAATCATGTAATCTGTTGCAATAATAAGGCAGGGGAAAGACATTCTGGGACATGAAGCTTTTACCCGATTTCAGAAAAGCTGCTAGCTCTAGCAGCTGACCTAGACAACTTCTATTTCAAGCTTCTTTAATGTCAGAATAAGCAATTTTTGCCTTTGCCCATTTTCAGTAACAGTAATAATAGTCAACAAATCATGTGCAATTATTTTGAAATAAGATTTGATTAGAGAGACTGTGCCAAATTAGTTACCAGCATCAGGAGGCATTTGTGACATAACCACTTGTGACAATGCTGAATTTGGTCTCACATCTGTCTCATCTGTTTTCCCCTCAAGCTTTTTACCAGGTGGGGAATTCTAAGAATCTAAGATTTCTGCCTTTTGAAGAGCAAGCTGTTGCTTTTTCTTCCTTACAATTAATTCTGAACCTTTTCCAGGAGTAGCCTGGTTTTGTGCTTGGCTAAACAATTTTTTTTTTAGGACAGAAGTTTTCAGCAGGATTTTGGGTGGGTCTTAGACTAAACCTCAATGAGTTTGAGAGTTTAGGCAGGTTCCCTTGTAACTATCACTGTGAGACAGATTCTTTCCCCCTACAATTATTAGATTATTTAGCCTTTCATGTTGAGGGAGAAATGGAGAGGAAAGATAAGAAAACAAACACTTGCCAGTCTAGGAGTAATTTTTCCTTGTCCCTTCCTAATTGCATTTCCTCAGTTTCCCTGGTCTCTTCCTCCCATTACGCTTTCATTGAATAAACAGATTGTTCCTTTGGGAAAAGCTGCTTCAATTGAGGAGAATGAGTAGGGGAAGAAAAGAGATACGCCTGTTCATCCTGTCAGCTTCCAAGGAATAATGCCTTTTGGCCTGAATGAATAATGCTGGGGAGAAACCAGGGACTCCTGAAGGAATGAGAAGCCCTTCTTTTCAGTCTGTCTGGAAACGAGTATAAATACCAACCCTGGCTTCACAAAACACACATTTAATTCCCTAACAGAGAATACCTAGTTATAAAAATCCACACAAGTGGAACATAACATTTGCTGACTTTCAGATGTGTTTAGGCCAGCTATATGAGTTCAGTTCATAGGTTATTCCTTCTCCTTAGTGTTATTTCTTTACTTTCTCAAAAAAGAAACAATGCAGTTGATCAGCAAGATGTGTCATTCTCCATCCCATTCTATGCATTTCCAAAAGAGCGATGAAGAGGATCAATTAAGCTGCCTACAACAAGGTATGTAACACTAGAGTCTGAAGTCACTGTTCAGGGTGTTTGTACATCAGAGGGAACAGAATGCCTGTGCACATCCCTGTAGTGCCATATACCCCACTTCCCTCTCACAGGAGAGGCAGTGGTATCTATTCCAGGTCTCTCTTTTTAGACTTGAGAATAGCTCACTTGTAACTTCCTTGCACATCATCACAATTACAGAAGAGACAGTATCTTATTTAAATGCACTGGAAAGTGCCTAACTTTTGCTGGTGCCAGCGCTAGGTGAGGGAAGATGTAACAATTTTCCCACCACCTGTGATTGCAGCCAGAGGATTTATTAGAAAATCAGATTTGCTAATAAGGTCAAGGAGGCCAAAATGCAGGGGTGGCAGGGATTTGGGATTCTTGGAAAATGGCATTAAAAAAACAAAAGTCAAGGGAGTTCAAAGACAAGAAGACAAATACATAGAGATGGGAAAGAGAGGTTAAGATAAAGACAGAAGAAAATAAAGTGACTTGGAGGAGAAGTCAGACAAACTGAAACCAACATAAGAATAAAACAAAGTATTTGAAAGAAAATGGTTAAACAGGCAAGTCTGTGTTCTGAATATGACACAATTTTCTTTTAAAAGTTAAAATACATGGGAAAAGGAAATGTCACTTTTTTTTCTACATGCTGTTTGCTTGCTTCCCAATTTTGGCTAATTCTGTCAAGCCCTCTCTTTTTCCCATCCCTCCATCATTTTTCTTCAAAAAGGAAACAGCCCAAGAAAATAACATTCCTTAAGTCATTATACATCACCAAGATATCATCTGTTTCCTACACTTAGTATATCAAATAACATATACTTAGTATATCAAATAACAGTATTAACTGCTGATGGTATTGATATCTGAAAAAACAATTCCTTAACTGGAATCAAGACAAATAAAAAAATAAATAAATATACATGTACATATGTGTATGAATTTTTTCTTAAAAATTGATGAAGATATTATCTTAGCTCTAAATACTTATCTACAGCATAAATAAATTTGCTGGCCATTTTACAGTCATTGTTTTGTAATTACTGATCTAAATGTATTTCAACCAGGCAACTTTTGCTGTTGGGCAGACGGAGACTGTAACAGCTGAAGATAAAATGGGAGCAACATGGAAGGAGAGTACAGCAGGAATGATTTTCAGAGACACTGTGGAAAACTGTTGCTGCAACATCTTTCTAAAAGGGAGAGCACAGGTTTAGGGTCAGATCTGCTTCTCGGTCTAGAGTAGGACAGCAGAAGTGCCTCCTGTGAATACTTCCCATTTCCTGTGGCCAGGACTGAGGCAACAACAGCTTCAAGCCTAAAGTGTAAAAACTGGATTATGCCCAAGCCCAGCAGAGAATCAAGGAGGAAGTGGAGCAGGCTCTTATGGGTTCAAGAACAAGATATATCACACATATGTCACTTTATGGGAGAGAAATAATACTGGCCATTCATTACCTTCTCTTCGGAGTCCCCTGGCTGGCAGGTAATAACTCCATCTCGTGAGCCTCCAGCAAATGTTGCTTTGCAGTTTGCAAGCCACTGTTTTCAGAAAGAAATTAAAGAAAATATGAATAAGATCTATGGTTTGAGTCAAAGAAAGATAAGCAGTATTTTATTTTCACAGCACATCATGTAAATAAAATTTTGCAATTGCATTTTTTATTACCATAGACTATGACAATTTGCTTTGACTGTAATTTAAAAAGTGTAGTCTTGATTCCTATTAGTATTTCAATTGCATGAGCTAAGAAAATTAATTAATGAATAAATAGGAGAGAGACCATATTAAAGATACCATTGTTTCTAATATTAAGGGATAGAATAGCTACTTTTTAGTACTGGTTCATATGTCCAGGAAGAAACATTCAATGAATCCAGTATCTGAAACATGTTTTTCTACTGAATGTTAGTTTAAATAGATGAGTGGAAGTACAGTTTCCTGACATAGCCTAAGTATACAGACAAGACCAAAAGCACAATTCAGCATACCGAGAGTGTTGCCTCTTTCCTGTTGTTGTATGTGTCCAGGTACTCCTGCAGCTCCAGAACACTGAACTTCAGCTTTTCAAGGAGGCCACAAGAGAGCAGCTGGAGAAATGAAATCAAAGGGTCTGTAAATGTCACTATAAAAGAATGCAAATACTGGTAGACAATATAGGAAAGATATTGCAAAAGAATACTTAGATTTACATGTACTAATACTGAAAAATATTTACATTTATGGAAAAATCTACATAACTAGGATACTATACTGAAAAGTCAGCAGCAAAAGTTGCACCTATGATAATGTGGAATTGAAATTGTGTTCTGTGTTTAATGACTTAGCAGAGGACTTCTCTGAAATGAAACAGTACACAAAGCTTAACCAGTTTCTCTCCACAGCTCTCTGATGATGTAAGGCACAACTCTTCCATGGTCACAGCAGTGGGCCCAAGATTACACTTGGCCAGTTTCTCCCTCTAGACTTCAGTGTGGGAGGACAGGGACACTTCAGGGACACTGTCCTGATGCTGCTGGATAAACATGAGCCAGAATGAAGACAATGGGAAGGGGCATCTCATTCATTCCCTAATATATATTTTTATAGAATTACAGAATAATTGAGGTTGAAAAAGACTTCCAAGATCAAGTCCAACTTTGACAAATACCATAATGCCCACTAAACCACATCACAAAGTGCCACATCATTGTTTTTTAAACACTTCCAGGTATGTTAACTCTACTGCTTCCCTGGGCATCCTGTTCCAATACTTAACACCCTTTCAGTGAAGAAACTTTTCCTAATACCTAACCTGAACCTCCTCTTGCACTGATGCTGTTCCCTCTTGTCCTGTTGCTGGAAAAGGCTGCCCCCCACCCTGGCTACCCCCTCCTTTCAGGCAGCTGTAGAGTGATGAGGTCCCCCCTGAGCCTCCTTTTCTCCAGGCTAAACCCCCCCAGCTCCCTCAGCTGCTCCTCACAGCACTGGTGCTCCAGACCCTTCCCCAGCTCCGTTCCCTTCTCTGGACACGCTCCAGCCCCTCAATGTCCTCCTTGCAGTGAGGGGCCCAGAACTGGATACAGGATTCAAAGTGTGGCCACACCATTGCCAAGGACAGGGGGACAATCACTGCCCTGGTCCTGCTGGCCACATCATTGCTGATACAGGCCAGGATGCCATAGGCCTTCTTGGCCACCTGGGCATAGCTGGCTCATCTTCAGCCAGCATCATCCAGCTCACACCACAGTTAACTCAAATGAAACCACTACACATATTACCATCTTTCCTGCTGAACTAAGTAAAAAATAGCTCCTTCTTTTTCATTTGTGGAGCCAGCTGGGTCCAGTAGGCATCTGTTTTGTATTGGGGTTTGGCACATAGGCTCAACACATCCTAACTGTTCTATGAGTCTGTGATTTTATACTGCCTGTCACTACTTACCTAATAAAATAATACAGAAAATGAATGGAAATATGGTTCCGAACAGGAGATAAAAAATATAAGAAAGGAGGAGAATTCCTTTTTGACGTATCTGTTCAGGAGTTGCTCAAAAGTGAGACAGCCAGCAAAATAACACACTGCAATGAAGTGCATGCCTTTTGAAAGGAATATACTCACTGTTTCTGCATCTACAAAGAGGGTGGGACATTCCGAGCATGATGTTAACATCTGAGAAGACCTCACAAACTTGGAGCCTATTCCTCTCAAGTTGTCTCCCAAGTAACTAGCTGCATCACAGGTTAGGAAGCAGAATCTTTTCTGAATATTCTGGAAAGCAAAATACAATTTATTGCATTATTTACTCAAGCACAAGCTGCTTTTCTTTGTAAACAAATGGCATGGTTGTTTTTCTTTGCATAATAAAGTGCAAAAGAGACCATCTCCCTGTGGAGAACTGAATGTCTGCTCTAGGATACTGAATTATGCTGGAGACAGTACAGCTGGGCAGCTGTGAAACTAATTACAGAATTCATCACAACCTACTACTGAAATACATTCTTTACATCCTGTAAAGACAAATCAATCTTTATATGCCTTTTAGCCACAGGGTTAACAGAGTTGATCAGCACATTACTTTTGATGCCCATTCCGGGCATTGTTTTGTTAATATTCCTGTCAAATGGCTAATCACATAACATAATGGACATACTAATGCCAAACAGTAGCACGGAAAAAAATCAGAAAAAACCTTTTGTTTTCCCCTGTGGGAAGAACCTTCTTACTAAAACTTTACTGCTGCTTGGGAAGATTCCAGAAATACTGCACTGCATCCAGGAATTATTCTTCTCAGCAGATTTTTTTAAATGTTTTGAGTCCTAAACCAGTCTAGTCTTCCAGAAACATTCTAGTGCTTTTCAGTGACTAATATATAAAGTGAATAATAAATAAAAATAATATATTAAACTTGTACTAACTGAAACAATGATTTTGATAAATACACATTAGTTTTCACTGTCCAAATATGTCTCACTAAGGCCTAGTGCTCAGCAGTTAGGAGCAACATGAGAATATTTAAAAAAATAAATGTATGCAACATTTTTATATGATTCATTCCAAGTTACCAAAGGCCTTTTTCTGAGGAAAGTAGGTTAGAACCTGTAACATGAGTATGCCTCACTGGAGAGAAGCACTTCCCAAATGCCAGTCTGGATGGTAGACAAAGAAATAGCCTGTTACTGCTCCTGCACTGGTGCATGGAAGTTAAGTGCCTAAAATCAGGTGAGTTGAATTCAGACTTAATTGATAGTGGAAGCTGTTGGATTGAATGATTTTCTTTAAATACTAAATAGGCCCTCACACTGTACATAGCCTACACACTATCAATGATTTATAAAATGGTCAGAGCTCCTGTACCAATCAATATCATAACTACTTATCTGTGAATCTCTCTTGAAAGCATCTCAATTGCCCATCTGAGCACAGACAGGACTGGGCAGACTGATACTGGTCTTACTGTTTCCACCGTCTTGCTTCAACACAGAAACAAAGTGCTACACACCTCACTCAGCACATGGTATAGATTCTCTGAGTATAGATCTCATAGTATAGATGCACTGAGTCTGTTAGAGGCAAGGGGTTATCACTAATTACCACCACACGAGATAAATGATTATTTTCATAAGCAACTAGTAGAATCATCTGAATCATAGGGCTTGGTGACGACTGGAGATTTACTACTGTGATGTCTTCTGGAAAGAAGGATTCAGCCAAGTCTTTGTTAAACTGCTGCTGATAACTCTCCTGGCAAAGCAAAGAGATCTAGATTTGATCTTAACCAACAGAAAATACCTAGCTGAGAACAAAGAAGTGGAAGGAAATTTAAAGCAACAGATTATGAAAGAGAATTCAAGAGACATTGGTTGAAAAGGACCTCTGATGCAACCTTCAACTCCAAGTGGGACTATTGCTGACCCCAGATTGTGTCAGACTTGCTTTTTACTAGCTGAGTCTTAAAATCTCCAAGGCTCCTCAAGGCTTTGGGTAACCTGTTTAGTTGCTGCAATGCCCTCCTGGGGAACAAAAATTGAGTTTGTAAATCTGAGGCAGAGAAGGAGACAGATTACAGAAAAAGTAACAGATATTCTTCCTCTACTCCTTTCCTTTTCAGATATTCATAAAAGCAACAATCAAACTACAGGTAAGATGATAATGGTCTTGAAGAGTGTTTTAAATGATTAAGTGTGAAACAGTGAGAGACTGTATTTTGCTATCTATGTATAATACTTCAGTAAATATATTTATTTTGTGACTACATGGACTAACAGTTCTATAATAAATTATCATCTCAGCTATGTCCTTCTGAGTGCAGACTACAGGGGCTGAAATCTATCAAGCAAGGTCTGAATGCAGACCTTGAATGAAATGGGATTACTGTGAATAGTAATGCCAGCTGTCAGCATATAATGAATAAATATATACCTGCATATAGTCACTGTGCTTTGTGTCCATGTAAATAATAAAAAAAAATTCTCAGAAAGTCGTCTTCTTAACCTCATGTTTCCTCTCCAGGGAAGAGGACTTTACATAACAAAAGGGCTTGACTGTGGAAGATATTTGCTAGATCTGAAATCTACTTGTCTTGCAGCTGTCTGGTTTGCTGAAAGACATTAAATTTGAGGGAATACAAAGAGGCAGCAGTAAAGATAATCCAGAGATCTCTGACTCATTTACAGGAAAAGTACTTCAATAATTTCAGGAATTTTAAACAAGTTTAGTGTGTTGTGGGCAAACATCCAAGATACCATTAACTAAATACAGGAATGAAATGTAGGTGCCCTGGAAAATGCACTTCTTTCACTTCACCAAGTATTTAGTTGACAAGCTCCTCCAAACAAGGATTTTGTTTCACAGTCAAGTATTTTGGCAGTACTTTGCATTGCAAGCTTAGCAGATATACAGCTTGCTTCTGAAATTTCCTGTTAATGAGGGTCAAAAGTCAAAGTTGGCAGATGAGCAGTAAAGTTTAATAGTACAAACAAAATACAATTCCAGACAAGCTGGGATCTTATGAAAAAAAAAAAGAAGGGAAATAAAACTCCAACGTTTTAACACTGAAAAAAAGAACAAAGTTATTTTTATAAACTAAAAATTTGGCAGTGACTCCAGCCAAAAATTGTGACTTGCTGTTATTATTAACGCCTTTTTCTTTCTCCTTCAGTATCAACTGAAGAAAATGAGTAGGGTATCTTCTGAATATTGGGCATGCATGAGAGCAAATGAATATGTGCCTACTAGGATTTGGAGTTAAACAGGTACTTTACAGGTAGTGTTTAGGTCTTTCATTACACAGTATTATTTATTTAGTCTTCAGAAGTGTGACACCAGTTCCTTTTCACGTCTTCAAAGAGGACAATCAAGGACAAATAAGTGTCTAAACACTCAGACCGGGCTATTAACCTCTAGGACTGAGGTTAAGACAGACAAGCCGAGATAATGAATAAACACAGGATTAACACTCAAGTCAGCACTGCGGTTTTTTCCTTCCAAATGGTTATTTATCAGTGTCTAAAAGAATGCCTATAAGACACCCATATTTACAGTGGCATAATGTTTAAAGGAGGATAATGTGCAGGTAGATAAGACATACAACTCCAGTGGAGCACAGAGGAAACATGGTGAAGAAGAGATTCTTACTATAGGATGCTTCTTTCATATCAGGTTAGTTTTAGACGTACAAAAAGATCCTGAAACTGTGTATTTATTAACAGGGTACTCCTTGTTAATAAAACGTTGTGTATTCTGAGATCATAGGTACTTAAGTTACCTGGCTACTGCTTTCACCGCTGGAGCAAGCTAAACATCCTGCAGCTGCAGGAGAAACAATTAAAAAAGGCTTTAAAACTAATTACAGCTAAAACCAGACGATCATTCCTTAGAACAACGTGTGCATCTGACTCTTTCTTTTCTCATCTTTTTGCAAGATTCTTATCTTTACAAGCATACAGTTTTGGAAAAGAGAAATGTATTTCTAGTCTTCAGACTCAGTCTCTGAAATTTATGTTACATGGCAGCAGCTGGGTATTTCTATTCAGATGAGTAGGTACAAACCATTTAATTATGCTGACATTTACATGGACGTGCTCAGATTTCAAGAGTTTTCGATAAAAGAACAGATTAACAATAGCTAAAGATTTAAAAGGTTATTTCCTTGTCTCTTGCATTAACTGTTCCTGCAGTCTGTTTGTAAAGTACTGAAGAAAACACTCTTTGAAGTGGATCTGTATTTTGCAACATGACCTCCAAAGCTGCAAGTATGAGATACATAGTATTTTCCTGACAAAACTGGCCACAGAAGACAGTGCTGCATGAAAATGTAGTACAGTAATTCTGCAGTATGCAAAATTACAATGGTTATATATCTAGTAGTTCATTACTGGGGCATCTATCAAGAAATACTAATTGCCACACACAGAAATTATGATTTTGCATCTTAAACTTATTTTCTCACCTTAAACAGGGAAGAGAACACATGAAATGTATAAACTGCACAGGAACCATCAGAGTCACACATGAGCTGGTTGATATGACTACGCCAGGCTTCTTCTGCATCATCACATGCTGCTGGCTGAAATGCAGCAAGGATGGCGGAAAAAAATGGTGAGGGAGGAGGGGAGGCATTTCGATCAACATCCCCAAAACTGAAGGAGAAAACAGAAAGAAGGTGGCAGATAAAATATGCTATAACAGAGAGATAAAAATCACAGGACCAATTACAGCTCCTTCCTAAAAATACTCAAGAATTTTCAAAATACTTTTGAAGGTTGACAAGATGTTAGCTGCAATGAGAAAAACCTCCAAATCAGATTCCCTATCTTCAGGCCATTATCATCTATCTTCCTCCATCCCAGAACACTTGAATTGTTTTCTCATATCATCATTTCACTGAAGAAGGTTGAAACTTTACAGGAGAATAAAGCTCTCTCTCTCTTCCTCTCCCCAGGCTAACTGCAGCCTAACTCAGCATCCAAAATCTGGAAGAGCTCCCAATGGCATGTAAAAAAATCTTAAAGCCTTTTTATAACATATGCTGGGGTCCAGCCACACTCACAAGCAGCCTTAAGAGCATATAACTGGGATTTTTAACAATACTGAGACTTTGTTTCATGAGAAATCAGAAGGATGAATACATATCTGATCTGCGGAACAGGTACCAAAGTAATACCTCCATTATTGCAAACCTTTAAAAATCCTTCTTTTTATTTTAATTAAGCATATTATATACATAATGCCTAGCTGCATAGATGTACGTAAATATTGTATCTTATTTTTCCTAGAATGAAAAGCTTGGCTTTGTTTTGCTTGCTTTTTTCAGTTGTGTGATAATTATGCAGGTAATTAGGGCATTGTCTTCTCATTGCTCCAAACTCATGAGAATTTTATAACTCCTGTGGTTAAAACATCCATTCCATTAACTACCACCTTGTTATCATTTTGTTGTACATTGTAAAAGAACTTATGTGAATAATAGTACATCCAAGTACCTAGCAAGAGCAAATTGTTCCAGTCTGTCAGCTTTTTCTTCAGTTTCTGTCATATCCAGACTAAGGCTATCACTGCATTCAAATGCTCCAGGGAGTTCATTTGTAGACCCTGAAAGGTCATCCTCATGGACTGCTATATCTTGTTCTTCAGCTACAGCTTCAGCCTAGGGGAGTGAATGATGATGTCTTAGAAAACAGCAAATTAGTAAGTTAATTCCTCTAATAAATAGAAAGCATTTAATGAAAAAACCCACTTGACAACATGTTAAACTGCACAGATATAAAGCCACAAGTTATAAATTACATGAATCAACTCACACTTCTTCAAAAATACTGCATTTGCTCAGCTTTCTGCCTTGATAAATATTATTTTTAAGGCATTTTTTCAACATGTCTAGCAAAGAATTTCAGATTCCAATGCAGGTGGCAACATAGGAAGGAAGTAATTTTTCAGGAAAAACAAGATGACTGCAAGTTANNNGGAAGGAAGTAATTTTTCAGGAAAAACAATAGGGTTCTTGTTACTGTCAGTCCGTCCTTGTCTCTTAACACTTTATAGTATCCAAGACTGTACTAAAGCCTCTCAGAATATATTGAAAACAATCACTGTCTGGAAGACTACATGCATATTTACAACTGGGAATTAATTTTAACATGTCATTTACATTCAAGAGGAACCCAAGCATTCTAAGAGGCCATTAAAAGGATTATGCTTAATTTCCCTCCTTTTTCATCTATCAGCACTTAAAACTCATAGTTTCTTTTTGTAACATTCCAATTTCTCTTGCATCTTTAGTCTGAACAAGTTTTATTGCAGCTTTAATCTTTTGGCTTTTGTCTGCCTCACTGATGGCAGCCAAAGCAGCTCCTGCAGGGATGACTGCAGTGAGTTGCTCAAACATTTGTGCACATAGGCCCATGTGCATGTGCGTGCATGTGCTGGGAATTAATAGGGAGGGAAACCTGTGGCTAGGGGAATTAAATCAGAAAAGTGGCCCTCTGCAGTTTATCAAGTCTGCTTGGATCCTACAGATTAATTATGGCAATTTGTATTTGCAAAAATTAAACAAGACTTGTAACAGAGGGAACAGGATCAGAAGTTAAGTAGAATAATCTTTTGGTTTGCTTTGTTTTCTAAAAAAAGAGATAGAAATATTCCTGAGTTCAGGGTAAATGAAATGAATCAGAGCCCAAACCATCTTGAAAAGA